>JBBPOB010000848.1:0-12591 GCA_038091275.1 Tylopilus subfusipes | reverse complement strand
GGAGCATGACCACTGGCGAAAGGCTCGTCGGGCCACTCGAGCACGACGGAGCCGTGGTTGCAGTGCGATTCTCCCCAAGTGGCAACCGCATCGCCACCGCTCTGGTCATAGAAAACTTGGAATCCATGAAAACCCTGGAGGATGCCAAGTCAACTCGCATCTACGACAGCGAAAGTGGCCAGCTACTGCTGGAAATCCCGTCCCTGTTCGAGGTTTCCATGACATCGCTCGCCTGGTCAGCAGACGGTCGCCAACTTTTTGCTGCCTCATACAGTCAAGTCAGGCGTTTCGATACGTCTTCAGGATCACTGCTCAGTAAATGGACTGTTCCTGGTGGTGGATGCACTGCGTCTATTGTTCTATCACGCAATGAAAAGTTTGCTGCCGTCATCGCTTTCAAGACGCTTTCTTTTTGGGACACCTCTGCCGACCAGCAAATAGGAACTGCCATCGAACACACAAGCACAGTAGGGTCCATCGCGCTTTCCCCGAACGACGACTATGTCGCAACCGGGGAAAACGGCAAAGTCACCTTGCGAAGCCTTCGTGAGACCCTTCCGGACTCTTACTTGACAGTCAATGTAAGTGATTAGCTGGGCAGTGTTGATGAGTCTAACACGTCCACTCCCCCTTTCTCATCTCATCGTGAGTATCTAGACATCGATTGCTTGTTTTTCCTGACCATCCGCTTCTCCATAACAGTGCCACAGTTACCCTTTATGTGTATCAGTGACGCGGCATTCAAATTTTGGTCACAAGGCGATCTGACCCACGTTGAAGAAATCCTGACCGAAGAAATCGTGCACTCCTCCGATCCCGTTCGCCACGCACACGCACTCGCTCAACGTGCTCTTGTACTGGCCCATTTGGAACGGTGGGACATGGCCCTCGATGATGCTAAAAAGGTACTTTTTTGGTCATTTATTTTCCTCTGTCAGGTTAAATACCGCACACCAGTCTATCAAGACTCGGCGATCAGTAATGGGTTATGTCGCGTTCGCACTCGCTCACGTCCGCAATGGAGAGCACGAGTCTGCCGTGCGTATGTTCGACCTTGCATTCAGCGTGTGTCTCCCAAATGAAAATAATCTTCTCTTGCTGATCAAGGTATGTGCCTCTCATCCTCGTCGCTGATAGTACCGAGCCGTCGTTTCACTCAGGCAATCGTCTTATTTGAATGTGGGAAACACGACGATGCTATTTTGCGTGTTGACGACTTGATCGATATAGTAGATGATCAGTCGCCATACATCACTGCCCGGGTAAATGCACAACGAGACATCGTTATGAAAACAAGGCTGACAATGTGCTGTATAGGCTCAAATGCTCTTCCTACTCGGAAGTACGTTGATGAGAGGAGGGGACTACGGACGCGCAATAGAGTTGTTCAAGCATGCGCAACAAGCAATTCCATTTCAACATGGTCCTTTTTTGGTTGTCATCTCCCTTGTAAGCTGAAGTATTTCAAGTACCTTTTCGATCCTGCTCACTCCATTTGAAAGATGTTTGGATGGGATTTCGATAGACTTGCCGCCACGATTCAGATACATCTATACAAAGCTATGAACGCTGAAGGACATGCTAAGATGGCCGAATCACTTTCTACTATGGTCGAAACCCTTGGCGAGGAAATGTTGAGGGGCGACGTGACCACGAGTTGGGACCCAGGTATGTTGTGTCAGGAGCAATTCAGATTAGCATGTATCAAGTTTATGGCGTTAGATCTCGTTCAGAGATGTCTCACGACGTGCGAAAGCAATGGCGATGCAGCCATGAGGTCGAAGGATCTCCATGAAGCGATCGTACAATACTCTACCGCTTTGTCCCTGAATCCGTCAAACGCGGTGGATATTCTTGTGAAACGAAGCAATGCCCGCGCTATGTTAGGTTTGTGGGAAGACTCATTGAAGGATGCAGATGACGTATGGCTTGACTCTCGTTGGTGTTGAACAATAATAAGTCAACCAATGCAGGCAATCAAGGCACACCCTCTGAATCCGTGGGGATACGAGAGAAGACATGCAGCCCTGCATGCTGTACAGCGCTACGATGAAGCAATGAGTGCATTTATCCGCATGTACTCTCTCATTAAGGGATCTCTTGATCAAACGATCCGTCGTAAGTAGCCTCTTGCTAGTGTGAGGATCATCTCGTGAATCGATTGCACAGAACTAGGGAAGAAATATGTATCACCCACCCGGTCGGAGAGGACTATCGACAATACTGTCCTCGGAATATTCAAGACGTGTCCACTCGTTCTGATCGATGTGAAGAGTGGTCGTTTATGCGACGGACCGGAACGAATGCGTATATTCAAATTGGAATTGGAGTTCAAAGAGCTACATTCCTCTCTAACGGAGGAGTTGGACAACGAACGCATTCGGCGAGTTGTGGAGAAATACTTTCAATACGTGACGCTTTCGCATGTCTGGGAAAGGAATGAGCCTTTGTTCCAGGACGTCAATCGAGCAGGCTCGGTCTGGGATCTGGATTCCTCGCCCATTAACGAGAAGCTGCGTAAATTCTGTGAGGTGGTTCGCACGGAGGGGTATCGATGGGCATGGAGTGACACCTGTTGCATCGACAAGACGATCAGTACGGTCCTGAACCAATCGCTCACAATGATGTACAAGTGGTACGAAGCCTCCGCAGCCACGTTTGTCCATCTCGCAGACGTAGCATCTCCATCTACCCTCGGCGACCTAACGGACAGTTTCTGGATGACACGGGCGTGGACCACGCAAGAGCTTCTCGCAGCGAAAGTGATCCGATTCTATACTCGAGATTGGCGGCCTTACCTCGGTGATATGCGGTCAAACCACAAGGAGTCTCCCGAAATCATGCAGGAACTTGCGGATGCCATTGCGATTGCTCGCGAAACCATTACCAGTTTCAACCCCGACGATCTCAGCGTCCGAGAGAGACTACGACTAGCCTCAGTACGCGAGGCCACAATAGAAGAAGACGTGGCATACTCGTTAATAGGTATTTTCAAGAGTGACATCAGGCCACACTACGGAGAAGGAGACGCCGCGCTGGGACACCTGCTGGAGGAGATCGTGGCCCGTTCGGGTGAAGTGACGGTGCTTGCCTGGAGTGGCACGTCCTCGTCCTACAACAGCTGCCTTCCTTCCAGCCTCGCAGTGTATAATCGGCCACCAGGGACATCACCTGCCATCAATGAAGATGAAATGGACGTGCACGTTGCAGCGTTGAGAAATTCGCTATCTCAGACGCATGCTATGCTAGTTTACGACCGGATCACTCGTTTACCTCCAGCCCGCTTTGCCAACCGTCGACTCTACCTCCCATGCATCATCTTCGCGGTCAAAAAGCTCAATTTACAAAGTTCGGAAAGTGGTGCGGAGAACTGCTACCATGCTCGAGTATCGGGTATCGGTCGTGTGGAAGTCCAGACTTCATACAGGCTCTCGCTGACTGAGCCACGCAGGCTCATCTTCGTGCATCCATGGATTCGTAATCTGTGTGATCCGCTTGATGGTTTCACTTGGGGTGGTACAGCAGACGATGACGAGTACGACTCTGATATGGAGACAGAGCCTGGTTCCGTACCCACTTCGCCCTCGCAAGTCGTCCACCGGAAGTGGCATGGACGATCACACTCGAGCCTTGCGGTTGGTTGTCCGTCTACAGCAGCCATTCCATGCGTTGTTGCTACAGCAACAACCCAGCGGAGAGTTTAAGCGAGTCGCTACTGAGCATGATATTGTCGTGCCAGGAATTGACCACTCGAATCGTATGAACTTTGCTAGGGATATCCACGTTGAAGTCGTGGAGATATTGTGACGTACGTGGGTCCAACGGGTTTTATCAACACTTGTTTGTCCGTCTGTATCTCATCTTCGGTTTGCTGTCTCACGTTGTCTTTCTCCCTGTTGCGTTCCTTTATGCATGGCCATGTAGCTCTTACATCGTAGGTGTGTCGTGAATGTGCTTACTCTGCAACTTGAATGCAACGTCACTGTCTATTACACCAGTCATCTCCATACTTACTTACTCACGATCGGTTATACTGTTTGTTATTACCATGTACAAGGATGAGATTGTACAACACTCGCTGTCAGCCATCGCCAGATGGAGATCGCAAAGTCACCAGAAATGCTCAAGTTTCTGTGCCAGTGAAGCAGGTTGCTGTCGGTAGGCTTTGTCTCCAGTTCAGTTGGACCAAGTAACGGTAGAACTTCCAGATGAATCGGAGTCGCCAAGTCTCTGTCTCGTGAAACCTCCACAGGACCTTGAGTTGCTGGCATACCAGCATGCTCCACTGGCAGACGACCGCGGACACTTACCAGATAGCACACACTGCGCCATGGCGTTGAGATCAGTGAAACGTCGATGCGCGGCCTCCGTCGTCGCCACAATGGATCTAAAGCCGTTACAAGGTAGTCCTCAACGACGCCCTCGCAGCATCAGCCGCGCGTTCTGCTCATCTTAGTTAATTCGACATAGACGGGAGGGAGGTACCTATGGTGTGGCTGGGATCGAGGGAGGTGAGAAGTCAGATCGCCGGAGCGAACGTTCTGCACGAGAAGTGACTTGTAGCAGATGCTTATCTTTTGTCGTCAGGGCATGCACACGTACACACCGATGAACAGGTCCGTGGCATGTGAATGGTTGACCATAGTACGAAACCTCCCAACGACAAAGACTGAGATACACTCTAGCTCGTGTTGCAGTTATCAGAAACTCTAGATTTGTAAAGTACCGATTTGTGCCCCAAATAAATCTCCTTAAGTATATGAGGTTGAATCCTTCGCAGCGCACTCATTCTCACCTCTTGCTTTGAGTATATGTCCTTCCTTGCTACCACACTAGGGTGATCTCGCGGGAACACCCAGGGTCCCCCAGGTCCAGCGGCGTTTTCATTCCTGGACGTTGGTTCACAGAATATGGATGCGTGAGGATGGATGCGTGAGGATGGCTGCACATACGGTGGAGGTACATCCCGTTATTCAGTGGACCCCTGGTTCACAGCGTCCACGTCCTGATGACGCGAACAAAGTAACGCATCGCGGATCAATCTGTCTATATCAACTTGCCTTGTTGCTCTCGTCATTCTGCATTCAACTCCGAAGATCCGAGGGATCCATTGATCTTGGACTTGGCAGATTTCGGGATATGTATTATATTTGAAGTGAGTTTGTACCAAGCGCAGAGGCGGTTGATGGGATTATGATGGTGTGTGCCTGCCAACCCGAGGGTGCAATACAGAAGTATCAACGTTTCAACACCAGGCCAACGCCACCAGAGTGCACGTGTCGGGAAGTTCCGTTCCGTCTGATCCCGCATGCCGTGCACGTGATCCCATCAGTCCGCGTCATCGATCGCCTCTCCATGCAAACTTGGCCTGAGAATATCACCCACGTACTACCATGCTCATCATAGCACCGTCGCGTCGACAGACTGTGTTACCATTGGCTCCGTGGCCACCAGTCGTGGCTTGCGGTGGATGACATCCACTGCTGAGTCTACAAATACTTGATGAAACTCACGTTCAAGTTTCATGTTCATTCAGTCTCCGAGCTCCGTACTACGGATCATCCCAGCCATTTAAGTTACCAACTACATGGGATTTAACGTACGTACTTGCTGTGCTGCCTGGCGTCTGCGCGGCCACCCTGCCAGTTACCATGATCGAGCTATCAGTGGTTGACCCGGCCACTTCTTCCTGTGGTAACAAGAATAGCAACAGCATCCTCCCCCACAATTATTACCACCGAAGTCATCCACAGAATGCTTGAAGTTCGACAGTGCAACATTCTCGCAGTATCGCCAACCCGCTTGCCTATCGTTGGAGTATCATTCTGGGCACACAAAGGCATGACTACATGTTGCGGAGTCTAACAAGACACGGACTGTGAATATGGAAACCAAAATCCTCGGCAGGGTCCAGCCATCATAGGTTGATGCCACAGCATGCCAGTGGTTCATCGCTGCCGATTGGTATTCGCTCGGCATGTACTTGTATATAGTACGAGCTGACTTCGTCCATCTTCGATATCATTTCCCGTCACTGTTAACAATTGACTAGGTCAGGGCATGTCAACCGACCAACTTGTCTTGCTCCCTGGATCGCCATACGGCTCATTCTACTTCGGTGCTGTCATGTCGACCGCATTCTATGGTGTTGCATGCATGCAAACGTGAGTGCCGTTCATTCCAATGTGTATCATAGAACCCAGTCTCACTACCTGGATAGATTCTTCTATTATGTCCAGTTGGGTCCATGTTGATTGTGCTCTTTCGTCGGCTTACCATGTCACCGTAGCTATCAGAACGATCCTTCACGCATAAAGATCTTTGTAAGTCACCTTATGAGCCGCCAGGAACGGTAATTTACCGTCCTTCACAGGTGGCAACTCTATGGTAAAACCCCATTTTACTTCCGCTCGCAGCATCCATGACGCTTTACTATAGGGCGCTCAACACAATCCATGAAGCGCTGACCGTTTCTGGCGGTTTGTTTCTCGACGAACAACATTCGGATGTCTGGCTGAGATTAGATTTCATATAGTATACAAATACATTATGGTTGGGTTGACGAACCCATTTTCATCTGTGTGTGCAAATCCGTGAGTCATTGCTTTCAGAATCTTATTGTCCACACGTTGACATCCAGTTTAGCGAACTCATCGTATGTCTCGATCTTGATATACCTAAGAAGTTCACTGACAAGTTATAGTTACTGTACCTCGTGACGGTACCTATACATTTTTGTGCCTGAAACGAATCTTGATATCTTCAGGCCCTAGTTGCGGTATTATCACAAGGTTTTTTCGTCCACCGAATCTACATTTGTGTGTCTCCATACCTGGATCCTTTCCCCGCTTACTCACAACCGCTCAGTTAGTGGGAAGAACATTATTACACCATTCTCGTGGGTAAGGAATTTCCACTTGAATAATCTCGGCTTTGCTTCATCCCTTTTATGTAGGCTGTCCTAGCGCTCGTTCAGATCGGTAAGGCTTCGTAAATGTTAGGGATTGAAATCTAACAGGATTTTTCCTGTATCAGTGTGTGCTACCAGTATGCTATTGTTGATCGCATCACAACAGTACAGTCGATGATCATAACCTTAGTCTGTGTTGCAAGGTCGCTGTACAGTGCCAATGGGTTCGTTCGTTCATTTCTATTTCACGGACTATTTTTTACTTACGTGTCTGTCCTGCTCTTCTCCAGTGTTCATGTTGTTCCAATCAGCGTTCTCAATGACAATCGAGCCATAGTAAGGGTCTGCTTTAATTTAAGATGTGAAAGCCTCAGCATGTGCTGCACAGGCCCTAGCCACCCTCTGTTTCTCAGTCGCTGCTGGAACGGACATTCTCATTGCCATTTTCGTCACGTTCTTCCTCCTCCGAAAGCGGACTGCCACTAGTTCTGCAAGGTGAGCATGCATGACTACTATTTGTCCTGTCCTCAACGGGGAGTGCAACTCATAACGAATTTCGGTCCGCAAGTATGGTACACCTTTTGCAACGCCTCACTGCGTTTGCAGTGAACACGGGTATCTGGACGGCTACGTTCGCTGGCTTGAGCCTCATCATGGTTCGTTCGTCGTTGGCGGCCTTCTTTGCGCTGCTTCTTAATCCAGATACCCAAGTTACATGTCTCTCCGTCAAATCTGATCTACACCGTGTTCGGTTTTCCACTTGGCACGGTCTACTGTAATACTGTGCTTGCCAACTTGAATGCTCGAGCATATTTACGCGGCGAGGGGAAGATGCACGATGTGGATCTCAACTTGTTTAGGAGTTCAGGTTCGCACGTGGCCAATAGCACCCAGAACGACAGACAGCCCGTGCGTGGACAAGAGACGTTGGCCTTTTCCGAGAATCAGGTGGGTCTCCACAATCCAAGATGATTTAGTTGATGTGCGCTTATCAGATGATCATTGTCATGGTAGGAAGTTTGGAGGACCACGGAGGTGGAGACCTCCCAGGACGGTAGCCAGCCCACCATAGCAGGAAATGTGTGAAGCTGGTCTAGAGTTTGTTCGTACAGAGTTAGCCTGTCTTTATGACCATGTCTTTGTTCATTTCCTTGTTCATTGGAATTCGTGTGAACTACATATAGCTTCATGTGAATCACGTCTGACCTCCCGCTCGCGAGTCGTCTGCAACCCCCACAAGTTCCTCTGTCGTTATTAGACACCTCACACGCTAGCCGCACGAAACTACATTTCTTCACTGGCAGATACTAGATGGCAAGTAAATACTGTATCCAGGAGCCTACCTGCTGAGACGAACGAACTAGAAGACCCGATCTCGGCACACTTTCATACTCCATAGTATTCTATGGCACTTCCCAGCTCCCGTGCAACAGAGTCAAGGCATGTCGTTATCTTGGTTGTTTGCCTTATTCTAAGGCGCGCATTTCTGTAGCTCTACAGGCTTACATCTCACAGCTGATCTCCCCGATCCACCAGACCTCACTGATACTCTCCAGCGGGACAAGCAACTCGTTGGAAAAGGCTCTTTCGGCGTCGTGTATGGTTGCTCTTGTGCACGGAACGGGAAGGTTCGCCCCCTCACATTTCCCATGGCTTTACCTATATACATTTGTACGCAGGTTGCGGTCAAGGCTGTCGTTTTGCTCTATGGCATTGACCAAACAGGAAAAGACGAGTTCATGCGAGTGCGTTGACGATTATTACTGTCATTCTACTGACTCGTAGCACGACCCCAGAAAATGAGACGGGAGCTTGGGATATGGAGAAGGCTAGACCATCGCAACATTGTCCCCCTCCTGGGAACAGCACACGGCGAAGGCTTTGCATCTAATCACGGTAGTGAAGTGGATGCCAAACGGAACGCTCTTCCGGTATGTTAGTCGGAATGGTATCACACTTTCGGTTCCTAGGCGTATCCAACTTGTGAGTGGAAAACACTTCGCGACGCCCACCCATGTTACAAACGATGTCACAGACCTTAGGCAGGGGCGTGATAGGTCATGTCAATCGAACTCCAATATCCAGATGACGTCAGGTTCCGCAGCAAACTGTTGGAGTCTAGACTAGCCGCTGTCCAAGCTTTGCTCAAGGACTGCGTCACTTCTCGCAGCACACTTGCAAGGGTGGAGGGAATCCTGACCAAATTAATGACGAAGGGAACTGGGGAGACGGGCTCTGCGCCAAGGAAGATGACCCCTAGAAACATGGTGAAACATTGTGGGCTGAGCGAAGCATAGGCCGAGGAACTCATCGGGCTGTACTCAGGCTATGGTATTGGATGATGGGATGTACACGATTCTTTGTAGCTGCTCGAACTAGTCACATGCTGGTGTGTACTTCGATAACGCAATAGGATACGATACGGTACAGAAAGAGAAGACACGAGATTCAGAGGGCAATGCGTCGGCCGTCGACCCTTTGACATCGACGCTCTTGGAGCGGACTCGAGGGCGGACTCGCGGAATGCGCACCCCATCGTCGATCGTCTGTCCCTGTACATCGCTACGTCCAGATGGAGCGTCATTATTGCACACGCGTCCGACCTACGGTTCACGTGCACCCACATGGCCATTTGCAGATCCGTCCAATCGACGAGCATACCCATGATCTGCACAGGTGCCACGATTTCCTGATCGTCCACCAAACCGCGCGTCGCCTCGGCGAGCCGTCCAAACATCTGTACCACAATCTAATCCCACCAACGGGTGTCTATCCATCCATCAATATCACTCGGGGCATCAACGACCACGCGAACGTACCTGACGCATCCGCTGCTGATTCACGCTCGACGAACAACGATCCACGGGAAAGAAGGACGCCAGACACTGTTTCAGCGTTTGGTTCTCAGCCGTATCTGGAAGAGATAGGCGAACACGAGGCTCTTCAACCCCTGCCGGGGGCGGGGGTCGGCGACGCGAAAACGCGGCCCAGCGCGACGTACCCGGTCGTTTGCATCATGCCTGCCAAGACGAACTTGGCGAGTCCGACGCACAATAGGGCTGGTACTTTTTCTGCGCCTTCTCCGTTGGGGACGTGCAACAGGAACCCGACGATGCGTTCACTCTAGGGGCGTTTTTTTTCTTTGGGATCCATGAGACCATTGGAAAAATAAAAGGAGAGAAACGTACCACGATGCTAGCTCAAGCGCACAAAGTCTGCTTCGTGGACCATGAACATGTCAAACACGATCTGCAACATCTGCGTCTTGAGCACCTCAGGCTCCTTGTCTTCCCCCTCCTCGCTCTCACACTCGTCCCTTACTTAACTCGTGCACCACCTCGACGACGACCCGAAACAGATCTCGCTCCGACTCGGAGTCGTTCGGCGAGAGGACTCTGGGGACATACAAACACCATGCGACCTCCTGCGAGATCATGTCCCTTATCGTCTGGATAGTCGAGGTCGTCGAGTTACTTGTCGGCATCGTGTTCGGGTCACCCGTGGGTGTCGAGCGCGATGGTGTTGAGGTGTTCTTGGAGCTTGTTGTACATGTTCAAGTTCTGGATCCAGGAAGCGAGATGTGTCACGACGGATATCGACGGTAAGGAGGTACCTATGGTGTGGCCGGGATCGAAAGAGGTAAGGAAGTCAGACCGCCAGACCGAATAGAAACGTAGAAACGCAAAGGTAGCATCTGGCACGGCCTGCGGCAAGTGCATCAAGACGCGCCCAGGGCAAACGTCGTTTCAGATCATCTCGTCGTTCGTAACTTGGATTCCTCTTGTTCCCGGGCCCAGACTAATGAAGTTGCTTGTAAGGACGTATCCTCCTGAGTCCTGATGGAGATAATATTAAGGATCTGCCTCGCTTGAGTAGACTGTGCCAGTGGCATTGACAATCGCAGTGGTTTGGTCCAAATAAGGCGTCGCATGTAGCCTGCGCCGCAAACATTTCTTGCCCTAATACCAGCATGTCTGCCAGCGCATCTAGTACGGCTAACGACGCCCGCCCTCAAACAGCCAGTCCGTTGGAATATGTTGTTACCCACGTATTTCTTCCTGTCAAGCCCCCCGACAAAACCGACTATACCACATGGAGCGACCATTCACTGGCGCAGGCAGTGTGCACTGCTGCCCGCACGTATTCCACCTCCATCGGCGAAACCTGTGAGCAGGATGAGTGGCGTCGCATCACCAAAATGCTAGACAAACTACAAGCCTCCGTGCAGTCGGAGCACTTGGATCACGACCACGTCATCTCTCAGCTGCGAGGAATGCAGCCAGGAGGTATGTCCGTAGATTCCCTATCGATCCGTGCTGACAACCTTTAGATGTCCTCGTTTTTTTCATCCGACGTCAAAATGCTGCAATTCTCTTCACGAAACGGGAGAACTGTATGCTGTGCGAGGCATTCGAGGTTTCCCCAAGCAGCGATGCTGTATTGAAAACGCCAGGACCTCTGACACGGTCGTATCCTGGATCGGCCGTCGAGATGCCTAATGAAATGTTTGACGATGGAGACTTTCATTCCGAACTCGCCAAGTTTCTCTCTCGTGCCGATGTTGTCGACTCAGAAGTTTCTCTCCCTTCCTCTGCTCAACCACAATATATGAATGGGCTTCTCAGTGACATCCTGCGAACCTCTGGTCGCGCTGCTGATGTTCCCCGCCTGAACGATCACGCAGTGCTGCATTCTGGTACCCAGTGTGTTGGACGCACTGCCGACGTTTCTCGCGTTACCAAACATGTTCGCGACTGCATTAGCCAACCGTGGGAGATCAAGGATTCTTGGCGTCGCTCCCCTCTTTGGCTTCTCATCAGGATCGCAATCCAAATCTCGATCAATCGTTCTCTCGGGCGTCCCTCTTACAAACAATTCATGCTGTTCTTCATGTGTACCCTCGCCAGGGACGAAAGCAATGCAAATCTTTCTAGCGATCTTCTTCATTTGATGTCATCTACAATTCTCCGACGTTTAAGCAAGCTCGGCTCCCCTACACCCGACGGGCTCTCCGAAATGGCATTGCAGACATGGACTTGTCTTGTAGAGACCCTCGATGCCAGGTGGAAGCAACTCAACCCCCGTCAATCTTCATTTCGGAATCCCTCCCCTCATGAACTCACCAGGGATACACAACTCTCGCTTCTGGGCAGTCGCGAATACATTCGAAACGCTCTCGCAGGTCATGGCCACGAAACCGTTATTGCTTCCTTCCGTCCCAACCATCTCCGCCGCGGAACCATTCAGGACTTTTTGTCTTCGGATGGAACCTTTTTTGATGAGGCTTACGCTGCCGAGCCTGACGTTACTCTCTATGACGTCGAGCAATCAGTTGGGGAGTGCATCGACGATTGGGTTGCCTCTGTCAGGAATGTGGACGAAGCATGTGCACAACTCGAGCTTTTGATGGATAAATACACCACCAAGGCTCACCTGCTGTCGTTGAAAAGCAATCCAGAATATTTATCCATCATGTTCCTGACAGTGGTCGAGCTTTATGTGGCCCTCGATAAGCTAGTTGTGAAGGAGATTCCCATGCTCGCCGACTATCCCCCTCCGCTCCCGATGGCTCTCCTGGAAAACATGCTCCTGCGCAGGACAACGAATCTCCATCGTCTTTCCTGCGCGTACCAGTACCTCTCTGCACGCCATTCTCAATCGCGTCTAGGAGAGTCAGCGAT
>JBBPOB010000847.1:0-12600 GCA_038091275.1 Tylopilus subfusipes | reverse complement strand
TCAAAATTCTCATGAGCCATAATCTTCCAGATTTAGCTAACTTAGACAAAGTACTTGAATGCCTGTGAGAACCTGGTTACCATGAATGGAAGTACAGTCATGCACAGCATGCATGAGTCATATCTATTAATAGACTACAGAACCCTCCAATAGCAAATTGGACTCAAACTCTGAAGACTGTTTTGGAAGCCATCATAGCCACATGTAAAATAGCATATAAGGAGGGCAGATTTGCATGCAAGGATCAGGATCCCCACCTCAGGTACATACCTAAAAGGGTTAATCCTCACATTAGACTCAAATAAAGAGTCCAGATAAGGGCAATCACATAGCTCTTACATATATGGTAGCTAGAACTCAGCAGAAAACTACTACCAGATTAGGGAGACACAGCCTCTCATATCAGAAAGGCACCCCTGATCACATAATCAATAGTTGCTAGGTAGCCACTAAAGTAGAAAGGCAACCGTAACCTAGACAAATCTAGCCTAGGAATATCTAGTATCTGTACTGATCTTGCATTAAATCAAGCACTCCAGTCAACCAATAAAGAGTTTAACTTCTAAAACCTATTGTGTGTAAACTGAGTGACTTATAAAGGAATTTCCCACAACAACACAACCAAGTAATTAGTCAACAAACCTTAGGCCAAGCCTATTGTTGAAATAGCTAGTAAGAATCATAAATCAGATCTGCATGCCACAAAAGCTGTAAACAAACCATTACCTTTAGTGTCAGATATTACCACATTTGACAACCCTCTATAGTAAGTCAAAAGCAGCTTACATATTCCTTTCCTTTCTAGGCAGACCAAGCCAGAAAGCCATTTGAATTAATTAGTTAGACATAGATTAGCGTCAAGCTTAGTCTTTATTAGGTAGAATAGACTAGATCCCTTAGCTAGAACAGTAGCCAACCTTAATCCCTATAAGTACTATTGCTTGGGATAAGGAAGAATGACCAGGGATCCAATTGACTAAAGTTTTTCTTACTCATTCCTCAGATATAGCATAGCCTTGTCTATTGTTTGATCTGGTAGATATAGTTGTCTTATCACCAGCTCATTAGTCAGATTGGGCCCGGAGGGATTGATCAGCATAGAGATTTCTCTAGTGTTTCTATAGGTCATATTCCTGAACAAACAACACTGACCTTTCCAGATATCTCTCTATCAGATAACAGATTGGAATGCATGTTTATCTTATGCCCTTGGTTCTCTGATGTTGTGTTTATGCATCTTCCACACCTTAGACATTTCTTATCAGTCTCAAGTTACCCTTGCAGCAATGTCTGTGTTGTAAGCAATCAAACATCTGTTTTTAATTGGAAAAACAAATCATCAATTTTGATGCACTTTAGGTACATTAGATCCAATTGGAAACTTAGCACCTTTTACCAATTGGTAGTGTATTGCTATTATTCCCACATGGATCACAATCTGCTGACTCACTCTGTAGTGTTGCATAGAATTAAAGCTTGTTTTGGATGGGTAATGACAATACCTTGGAGACTTCGCCACATGTCAGGCATTATTCAGTCATCAGGTTTTTTGTGTAGATTTCCTAACATCTTTATGGTGATGGCAAATCTCTATCTGATGTCTGTATGTCAAACAGCGTAATCTTAATCAAATCTTTGTTCCTACAAACCCTAAATTCTGCATTTTCTCCAGGTTTCAAGTTCAAGAACATATCCATAAAGTTGCTTTTGTCATGGGTATGGCAGATTGGTTTGCAAGAGCACAGAACATGTATGTACAGCAGGTATTATGATACAAGCTATTGTACAAAAATGGTCAACAATGTTCAAGCCCCATGCCTGTTCCTCAAGGTCACCATGACTGACATTTTTTCCTTTGCTTGTGGGCGATACTCTGACATGTTTGTGCATCCAAAAACATGACTACAAAGCAACAAATCAGCAACAAATTTTCTGAATAAAATGCTTGATTTACTGGTTCCACCATAGCAAGAGATCACTGATTTCCTTCCTTTCTTCTGGGCTTTTGATGTCCTTGAAATATGTGAGAATGTTGTAATAAAATTTCTCATAGTTGAAGTGCTCATCCTGGATATTCCAAGACCTGAGATTGGAGAGTGTGAAGTGTAACTGAAATTTGTCTTAATCAAACAAAGTGAGCATGAAGCCAAATGATACATGCCTGTACCACAGCATAGGCAATGGCCCATGGCATGATTGCCTTCATGCCTAACAATGCAGCAATGTGAGAATGAGTTCACCATTCATCAGCAATTCTCTGCCATTTTGTGACTGGTCCAGGACTTGATGAATCATCGTGATCAGACTTGGTGGAGCCAGGAGATGTGAATATAAACTTGAATGCCTTTGAATTGATGAGAACCTTCAAGTTCTCACAAGGAAAGAGGTTTTCACTAACCTTGAGTAGCATTACATTCTTGAAGAGGTCCTTGCATGGTTGCTCCGGATTGTACTGTTCATTTTCATAGATCAAGCAGGGTCAGGAGTTATGTGTTACAAGAAAATCAGGGTGATAGTTTCTAATCTGAGACTTATGCCTACATGGCATTATCACTCTGCCAAGTTTGCATGAGGTACAAGGGCACTTACTCCAGGTTATCCCAGTCATACTCCACAGGACAAAGTAGTCAACTAGTAGTGTCGTGATAGAAACCGTGGCCGCTTTTTTCTTGCAGACTTGGCATGGGATGGTTGGGATCAGTGGTTGGATATAACATTGTCAACCAGGGGATAATGGCAGCTTTGAGGCTGGAGGTGTCATTGCCACAAGCACTGTCTGCTCCCTTGTTAAGCTGAGAGGCTATTAGAGCTGGATCAATGGGTGGACAGACACCTACACTTCTGCAAATGTCATCCAACTCATTACTAGAATCATCCTTGGATGAGAGATAGTGCCTCAGGGTTGAAATCCATCAAAGCAACTCTTGAAAGTTTTGATATAAATGGTTTTCTCTAAAACATGGTCAGCAGGATGCTGTTATGCTATGAGGCGTATACAACCTTCTAAAGACAAGGATGACATGGGCTTCCCCTATGAGGGTGGTTTCAGAGTTCAAGTCTCTATTGAGAGAGACTAAGTGGATGACAAGGACAGCGTTGAGGAGGTAATCCCCAGCACTATGAGTGATGATTCTAACAATTGTTTGTGTGTCAAGCATGAGAGTGTTGACAAGCCCAGTAAATGCCGCAGACAGTGCTACAGTTGAGATGCCGCTTACTTTTATAAGTTGATCAAGGAAGTCTTTAGACTAAGTAGCAGGAGCTACTTAGGACATGACAAGGTCTAGGTCACAAGAGTGTTGATTGCGAGCAGGAAAGGTCAAATACAGAGTAGGAGCTAGTAATTCAAGAGGACTAGCGTGGGGAGTAGATGTGGAAGTGACAGGTTTTAAGTAGTGTGCAGTTTGTCACATGGACCAAGCCAAGAATGGATATTGTCAAGAAAGGGAAAATGTTGAGAAAGGAAAATGAGAACTCATACAATGTGTAGAGCCAATCAGAAAATGGGAACAGTATCATATGATTTGAGGAGCCAATGAGAACCAGGGATTGTGAAGTTGTACCACAAGTATGAGCTCCCAATTGGAGCATGAGATCCTATGTCCCAAGTGGGACTAGGATTAGTAATACAAAGACAATGAAGACAAGACAAGACAAGACAAGTACAAGGAAGAGGAAGAAAATCATAACAGATGCCTGTGTTTGTGGTGAAACTCACTTGTCAGTGGGCTCTTGTTGAAGATCATCTTCACAAGTGTGATGATCTGCCTTGGCAATCAAGTCCTCCATGCAATCCATGAGAGAAATCAGACATCTAATGGCACGACCTGATGTGACACACTTATTGGCTAGCCTGTTGAGTGATAGCACTGTGGATGTGGTGTTAGTGGCTTCAGAAGAGAATGGAAAACATATGACTATCATTTGTCAGCTCCTTTTTGCAGCATCCGATTCTCATCCTGCAATGCTGCTACATGCTGCTTGAGGTTTGCAATAGAGCTGGTGGATGCTTCTACATTTTCTGGACTCAGATGGGACATAGTGAGTGGTTCAGCTCTGACAGAGGTTTCTGCAGCTCACCTTTTATCATACTGCTGGAGAGTGGCAGTGGCTCAGATCTTTGTGGTAATTTTTAGGGAGGGTGGGCATGACTTCAAACTCCAGATCTAAAAAGCAGTCAAAATGAATGGTGGGTTTTTTACAGTTGTGTCATAAGTGAGCAAGCCTGGATCCTATTGGTTGAGTGTAGCTCTATGTGGTGCTTAGGGAGGTACTTCCTTTTTTGTTCACCTAAAAGGTAGCCTTTGGGCTTGCTAAAGGCCTACCAAATTATTGATCCTACTTTCTGATCAAATGCATTGGTGTGGAGCCATCTTAACTGCCACATCTAAAGTTTCAGGGATCTCATCTAGAATTTCACCGACAGGAATAGCAGAGGTGGCTCCAAATCTTTCTTCTGATTGGGGCCAATTGATTGCATCTTGTGGGGCAGTCTCAACTGACTCATCTAAAGTTTTGGCAATCTCATTGAAACATTGAAGGTTGAGCAATGGATACCATAGCCCTGGACCCTTCTGAGCCAATAAGACCTTGTTGGGGGCAGCTTGTCAGAATATTGATGAGCATGCCATTTGAGCTTGACTTGGAGCTGAGGGGAATGGAAAACACCACAGAGAGCACATTTGCTCAAAAGATAGCCATCTGTATAGCATTTATGGTCAGGAACCAACTTGAAATCACCACAGAGTCACCATGAACATGGCCCATGAGATGTTGCAAGATGTGCCATGCTGGCAGGAGAGGTTGGTTACCCTTTCGAGTTCTTACTGACATTTACACTTACTTTGAGAATTCTGCTGTTCACTGATGTAGAAACAAGAGTGTCATCACAATACAAATGACTAGCTACAGATTCAATCTAGTTACTAATTCTTTGTTTCCACAGTGAATGTTGACATGATATTTTTCACAAGCCAACCATTGGACCACTTCTTCACTGGGGTCACAAACTTAACACCCTCTGGTCTCTTTTCCATTAGCTTCACCCTAGGCTTCTCCTGTGACCCATCACTTCCCAACCCACAGGACAGATTCTAACATGAGGTGACCCACCCTTCCCCATTTTCTAAGAATGTAACCTTCTTCCAAGCACAAACTGCATGACAATCAGGACAGACCAAGGGGAGGGTGGAATTGTAGGGGCAGTGTTGATTGTTCCACCAAATGAATTTGATTGCAGAAAATGAAGCAGAGTCAGAGCTGGGGTCAGCATCAGAGTTGGAATTGGAGTTCTCAGACTCAGATGTGATGGAAGGCCATACTGCAAAAAGACCACATCTGAATGTAGACCTAAGTCAAAACTATTTATTAAGGCCTTGGGAAAGGCTGGTAAAAGGTCGAACCCTTTGATGAAGTGAGACAAGAGGAGAACATTCAAAAGCATGACAACAGTGCCAATTGAAAGTGAAGTGCAGTGAAAGCGATAGCATGCTGCAGCCCAATGCTAGATAAACAAATTCATCAGCAAGAGATAAACAAAGCTTGTGATCATACCTTAGGAATGACTCCTTGGAGGCTTGGCAAGACTCCAGATACTTGAGAACCCATCCACATATTAGGAGAACCAGAGTCTGCCCCTGGAATATGTCCCATATGGATGGGGGGATTACTGCATCAAAAAACTATGAAAGTGAGCAGGAGAAGACAAAAATAGATGATAGATGCTTATCTGGGTGACTTCAGCTGCAATAGCCCTATGCTTATCCCTTCAAGCGATCAAATCTGTTGAAATCATGTTGATCAGTCTAGATCATTCTACTTCAGACTTCTTATCTAAAGGTCTAGAACATTACATGATGATGACATGATTGCAATTACTCACATCTGATAGGATTGCATACATCAGTAAGCCAATAATCTTGGCATGATGTCATAGGATTATAAATCCTTCTATAATGTTCCATTGTTTTCCACTGCCATTACTATACATAGGTAAAACCTATATTAGGTACATGGTCCATGCGCCATTCCTGTAGTATATAAACTGGTGGTTTTCCCAGTATAATTCAAGCAGCTCTTGACCTCCTACAAGTCAGATCCACTCCTAAGCCCCAACTCTTACTCTTTCCCTCTATGGTCAAACACTCAGTGAGTATTCCCGCTGACTGTGCTGGTGCTATCAGAACTCTTTGTGTTTTGATAAAATCACCTTGATCTTGGTCACTATGAGTGTTAATGAAAACCAAGATATGTGCTGGTGGATTGGCATGCAGCTCAGCAGCAAGGGACTCAATAGCACCAATGTAAGAGTTAATTTTTGTTTTGAAGCCTAGGTCAAAAGGAATGTCAAGTAGACATAGCCCATCTTCATCAGGGAAGTACAGTTGAAAGAAATTGGCAAGGATGGAGGGGGGCAATCCCTCCCCTGGCATGCCCACAAGGCAGAGGTGGACAATGATGAGCAGGTCATTGTTGACCTGTTGGCTGGCCAATGCCCCACAGTGGCTCAGAAAAGCTAGAAATGATGGGAGTGTGTCAACCTCTTCACCACTCTGTAGTAGGGTATAGCTCTAATTGAAACAAGAGTTAGCTTCTCAAGTGATTAAGGAAGAAAAAACTTATGTGATATGGATGAAAAACACACTTGGACTTGCCAGCTTTGCCTTGATTGTCAAGCTCATGGCAGCTTGGGCAAACAAAGTAAAGGTTTGGGTTGTTGGCAATTGATGGTGGCAACCCACCTGGTGGAAGGATGAGGCAAACCTTGCAGATAATATGATGGCACTTGCAGCACTTGCTGAGGCCTTGCTTGTTGGCCACATCTTGGCACAGACTGCAAAACTGGCAAAACAACTTTATCAGCAGGAGGGTTGGGAAAGAACAATAGAACATACTGTATTATGCCAATGCTTTGGTTTGATGGGCTCAGCACTTGGATCTGGAACATTTTGGCTGGCATCTTCAATGTTGCACATGTTGTGTTCTTCATCATGTGCAATGTGTTCTTCAGCATCCTGCTTTGATTGATTGTCCAAACTGTGGAGATCAAGATGAGGTGCAACAGCACAGTTGGTTCATTTCAGGGCACTGGGTTGTTTTCTCGCTATGTTGGCCTTTCGAGTCAGCGGTGCAGGTGCATTTGTGCCAGATTCAGTGGTGATGACCTTGCACTGCTGAAGCTTTGCACATGTGATTTGATTGGGTGTCTCTGTGGCTTTGAGCTTGATCATGGTGCAGGTCATTATGAGGGTGTGGGGCTTGTGATGAAAGTTTCAATGTGAGTGTGAATACATCTGAGTCATCTGACCATTTAGGTGGCACATGATATGTGGCTCATGCAGACAGATTGCAGCATTGCTGCACCATGATTTGTATGGGGTCAGGTTGGCACTGCTGGCTTTTGACAATCATTGGGAAAATGGGGCTGAAAAGGTATTTCCAGATAGCTGTGACAAATTAATGTAAATATGAGATACAATGACATGGCCTTGCCATTCTTTACACCCACAAATCCTACAATCAAACCTAGCTTATAAGGGGGGAAATGCAGCAAAATGGTGAGGGGGCAATCCCCACCACTTGCCACATCTCCTGGAAGAAAATAAAACTCTGCCATCTGAATCTCCAATGAAAAATGCTGGTCATTGCCAAGTGAGTGAGCCTGCTGTGACAAATGTTCCAAATCACAAACATTTGATGTGAGTGAAAACAGCAACACAGAACCCATTCACATGGTCTAAGAAAAGTTTGAGAGTAATGAGGGGGGATGGAACAACCCCCACATCCACTCCTCACCACCCAAATCTCTAATGACTGTTCAAAAGACAAGTTGAGGGATGAGGGGGGTGGGACAACCCCTGCATCCACCACTCACTGCCTCTATGATGAGATGAGAGTAAACAGGCAGAAAAACCACCATTTACTGTTCAAAAGACCAATGAGGAGCAAGGGGGGCAGGACAATTCCTGCAGCCACCACTCACCACCCGAAACAATGAAGCAAGTGAAAACAGGGTATGAAACCCCTGCTCACCATCTCAAGCAACTGGTTGATGAACAAAGTGAGCAGGGCAACCCCCACATCCATCACTTGCCAACAAGTGATGGGGAACAAGGGGGGTGGGGCAATGTCCACAGTGACCACTTATCATGTGAATTGACACATTGAGTGGAAACAGGGCAGCAAAACCCTGCTCGCAGCATGAATGGGTTCCTTGAGGAATGAGGGGGACAGGACAACCCTCACAACTGCCACTCATAGTTCAAAGAATGTGTCAGGCAACAAGGAGGGCGAGGCAACCCCTGCAGCCATTACTCGTTGCCAGACAATGAATTGGCACTGTGAAGGGGGCGAGACAACCCCATAGCAACCACTCATTATGCAAATCAATGGGTTGAGTGAAAATAGGGCAGAAAAACCCTGCTCATAGCATAAACAGGTTCCTTGAGGAACAAGGGGGATGGGGCAACCCTTGCAACCACCACTTGTAGTTCAAAGGATATGTTGGGCAATGAGAAGCGTGAGGAAACCCCTGCAGCCATCACTCATTGCCAGACAATGCATATGGCACTGTGAAGGGGGTGAGGCAACCCCCACAGTGACCACTCATCATGTGAATCAATGGGGAGGCAAAACCTCACTCACAGCATGAATGGGTTTCTTGAGAAATGAGGGGGACGGGGCAACCCTCACAACCACCACTCATAGCTTAAAGGATGTGTCAGGCAATGAGGAGGGTGAGGCAACCCCTGCAGCCATCACTCATTGTCAGATGATGCATATGGCATGGTGAAGGGGTTGAGGCCCAGGCAATCCTTGCAGCCACCACTTGCTGCACCACACAGAAACACCTATAGGAAACATTCAGCAGTGCAATCAGCAACAAACATGCACCTTGCATCCACCCTCACTTTGAATTCCTGGCTACCCATCCCTGCCTAATCCTGAATGCATTCCTGGACCTGCTGGAGCAAACAACGTCAATAATGGATGCACTTGGGGATGGACACAACATTATGAGATCATATACGTCTGGAACATGTGCCTGCAGAACACATGTTGCAGATGCATAACAATTGACTTGTTTCAGTGCTGGATCCTTGGTGTGCTGGGTGACTTGAAGACTTGGATGTTGTGGGTAAAGTCCTGCCAGTACTACCAGCCTGAGGCTGGTGATCCATTTGGGGATCAAGAGGGTTGTTTGCCGGAAGCAGTGGCAGCCCAGGATTGAGGTTGTCATAGGCTGTTGTTGTCCAAGTTGTCAATGCATCATGATGTTTCCAACCATCATTGCAGTCTCATATCATATATGTCACTGGAAACAGTGTCATGGTGGTGTACAAATCTTTGAGTCATCACTGGCAATAGTACGATGATATCACATATGTGTTGTCTTTCATCTATTCTTCTGCATCCCAGTGTGTGGACCAACTTGGAAGCTGTGGGATCCATGCTGATCTGCACGAACTGGACACCAAACATGTCATGCTTGATGTGATGACAGTCAAGACAATAAGCTGTGTCAATGATAACCTGCTTGAGTTCCTCCTGGTCAGCTATGTACAACTGTGAGTATGCACGTAAGGCTACGCATGAATAAGCTACTTACCTAGCAGGCCATTGGTGATCACCATGATATTAACTGGCAGCTCATGAGTAGATCGTTCATGCTTGATAAGTGGTAGGTAGTGCCAGTGGTTGATGGTTTGCCCAAGCTTCACACTGGTTGGGGTGTCCTCACCTGTGCAATGAGTTAGGTCCCATCAACATGGAAGCTCATAGACATCACTTTCCTCAGGCTTCAGGAGGGACTTGGTTGAACAAAGCAACAACCTCTGCCATCAACTACATCAAAATTGTATCATCAATCCATGTCCCAGTGCAATGAAGGTCTCTCACCTACATGCTTGGCACATAGTCAACCTGGTCACAATGCATAAAGTGGATATTGGCTCCTTTGGATCCATATTGGTTCAACAATGCCAGCGAGGGCCTCCCAAGCTTGTTCCTAGAGACTACCCTCTTGCATCTAACAGAGTTGTCAGCACCTTGTGTCAGATTGCTAACAAAGGCTACTGACTGACATGGGATGATGATGACAGTCTTGATCTCACTATGATAAATCAGCACAGTGCCAAGAGTGACTAAAAACTACATATGCCAATAATTTCAGACCAGCCTCTCTGTTGGATCTACCTCAGGCTCAGTATGATGTTTTGATCTGAAGGTTGATCTTGCATGCTGTTGAGCAAGGACGACTGTGACTGTGCCCTGAGCAAGAACTTGAACACTGTCACTTTTCACAGGTGGCGCAAAGCCCCACAGTCATACTTGGACTCAGATGCACATGCTCGGTCATTAACTCACGTTCAATATGTATGATTGTACATGCATGGTTGTATAGAATTAAACCTTCTTGTTTCATTCTTGCAACACCTCCAGCACTTCCATTAGAATTTCTGTCTGCTTTTCCAGTGCAGTGTTTACATCCTGATGCAAAGCTTTCATCACACCTTCAAGTCCTCTGTATGAGGAGCTTGTAAGCCAACATCAAAAGAGAATGGGGATTCAAGGCAATGTTGCTTGGCAGTAGGGGGTTGTTGCAATGGCATGGACTTCGCACAACTTGGAGTATTGGTCAATGAGCCCCCAAAGCACTGAGGAGTCTACCATGATTTCAGTGTAATGCTTAAGTTTCTATGACTTGCCCAGTACATACCTGAGCTTGAAATCATCATTGAATGATCTCCTGTTCAAGCTTGGATGATTATCCATATATCCAGACACAATACTCATATCAGTACAGTTGTTGTTACAAGGAGACTTCTATCATCAAATGTTAGTATGCAAACAAGGAAAATAACACAAGAGTATTTGCCTTGACAACTCAATGGTCAACACTTGGACTCAGCAAAGGTGGAGTGCCAATCACTAGTGGCTATAGATATACTGACTGTTCTCATCAAGAGGCTGTGATCAAGATCTTGCTTGTTCTAAAAGGTAAACTTACAACATACTAACCTCCATTCTCTGTACTCACAATATGGTGCAGCAGTGGAGTTCACTGCCAAGCCTCTGTCATTGGCATATACTAAGTCAGAACTGGTCAAATGTGGTTGACCAATGCATGACTCACTCATGATACGGTGCAATGGTAGAGTTCACTGGCATTACAAAGTCTTGCCAATTGAATTGGCTCCAGGGATTGGAGCAATGAGTCAGAACTGGTCAATCAACATGTGACTCACTCATAATGATTTATGATATGGCACAGCAGTGGAGTTCAAATTACCAATTCCTGTCAGCTCTGCCAGGGAGATGGTTTCATATACATTGGGCTGTTCTCTGTCTGTTCTGTTTGCTCCCCTGTTTGTTTGTCCTCTTTATGATACAGCTGCACATCTGACAACCCATTACTGATCCAGCTATACAAATGGAGATGCAAAGTGCAGCATGTCTGCCACAGTGAGGTAGTTTGCAGTGTCTAACTTCAAGTTAGAGCCACTTCAGAGATCAATCAATCATACCTCACTAGCATCCATGGCGTGAGCCAGTCTGAGTCCCATCCAGACTGCATTCCAGATTCATCCAGGGTTGGTCTTCCTTTGTATTGTGGTAGTGACTGACATGGATGCCTTCAAGTTGCAGTGTGTACAGCAAAGATGATCTTTCAGCAGATGTTTCTCATTTCCATCCTCAAAAACAAAATCAACAGATTGAGTACCTTTCTCCCACTCAAAGACAACTTGAACATGTCTCATCCATCTCATTTTGACAACCCACCCGCTTGGTCAGCCAATGGCTGATTGCAGCATGCCTCTGGTGCACAAATTGTACCCTTTCCCTGTTGCTCACCCTGCTTGATCAATGCGTGCAATTGACTCTCCCCCAACTGGCCTCTCCTTGTGCCAAGCTGGTGTCAATACCACCCCATAGCTGCTGATCCACCACCATCATCATGCCTACCGCTCACCCATTCCCAAATTTGACATTGCACTTGCAATGCAACTCTGGCCCGGCCTCAGTATTGACACAGACTCCCCATGAATGGTTGGTTTTCTGATGGCAATGTTTGGATGGTTTACAGTTGCCTTGACAGGCAATGCTCGGCAAACCATGGTTGAAATGCATTTGGGCCAGGCTTCTGCTATGCTTGTCTGTTCAACCATTGTGTACATTCTGTCGATAGTAGAGTCTATGCCATGTCAAGTTTGGAACAGCCCTCAACTTGAATGTTGGAAAGCTTGGCAACACTGGCAGGCAAAGTTTCATATCATCATGATAGTGTGACAGTCATGATACTACTACATCATACAATTGCACTTCTGTCCAATTAACATCTTCCAAGTCAATTCAAGTTACTGTCAATGGCATCAATGACTTGTTCAATGCCAGTGGTGGCTGCATTCCAAGTCATTGTCGATTCTATGTTGGTCAGTAGCCTTTGTTAGGGGATACAGTGCAGGTCAGTAACTATTATTGTGACTTGGAATGCAGCCACCACTGGCATTGAACAAGTCATTGATGCCATTGACAGTAACTTGAATTGACTTGGAAGATGTTAATTGGACAGAAGTGCAATTGTATGATGTAGTAGTATCA
>JBBPOB010000846.1:0-12604 GCA_038091275.1 Tylopilus subfusipes | reverse complement strand
CATGATTAGGAGGTCAAAATGATCCTAAAGAATACCTCTATCTGATGGTATAGTTGTTTCAAGATTCTGTGATTTCATGTTTATAATCTTGATTCTAAAACGACCATATAGTCATCAGAACCACTCTAGGAAGTGGCCATAAGCCACAATGATGCAGTGGGTGACAAGGTTGACAGTCAACAGCAACCAGTGCATGACTTGAAAGTCCCTCATACCACTATGAAACCATCTCAGGAGCCTGCATGCAACTCAGAAGCCCCTTGCACAGCCACAGAATGGCCCCAGGAACCATCACCAGTTGAGTCCACCATACTGCCAGTATGGACACCACTGCATGCAAATAAATCACACAGAAAGGGCCAGAAAACAGTGGGTGGCAGCAACAACAACAAATGTTGACCACATTTCAAGCATGTCGACAAATTCCCAACAGCCAACCAGCAGGTTGATGACACATCTGCTGACATTGTGAACCTGTACACAACATGCACAGAGCCAACAAGGTCAGCGGGCATGTTGCAGAACCCACTGAATGAGTTCAAACCACTGGTGGATGATGAAATCAAAAGCTGGGAGGGAGTTGATGAACTTGAAACAAGTCGAGTGGACACATCTGAAGACAACACCACAACAATGGCATCTAGCACACCCCTGAGCACATCCCTCAAGGGGGAGTGCACAGAACAGGTGAGTGATGGCAGTGCTAAGCTGACTGTGTGCGAGCCAGACAACATCAAGGCCACTCAGGACCAAGGTGACCAGATAGTGACCAGTGCAAGCACATGGAGCACACCACACAACCACCCAGCTGACATGGACTCACAGACACCAGAGCCCAATGACCTACGAGCCAGCCTAGCATGCAGCCCAACAACACAGTATGAATGCACATAGTGAAGAAAACTGTGTGCAAGCAGAATGGCCCCACAATGCAGCCCAACAGGAGGACACCAGAGGGCAAGGAGGTGAGTCAAGGTAGTCAATAATGAAGCTAACAAGGTTTCACTAGCACCAGCATAGTCAGTGGGAATACTCACTGAGTGTATCGACCAGAAGGCAGATGCATAGAGTGGTAGGAGTTGTAGCAGATCCAACTTGTAGGAGGTCAAGAGCCATTCAATTATACTAGGGTGAAGGCCCAGTTTATATATGATAGGAATGATGCACAGACCATGTACCTAATATAGATTTTACCTATGTATAGTAATTGACAGTGGAACATAATGGAACATCATGAAAGGATTTATAATCCTATGATGTCAAGTCAAGACATTGGCTGACTGATCAGATATGATATATGTAATCATCATCATGTCATCATCATGTAATATTCTAGACCTTTAGATAAGAAGTCTGAAACAGAATGATCAAAGAATGATCATTTGACTCTCAACAGTTGAAAAAGGGCGCAGAGGCCACAGATACTGACAACAATGAAGAAAATTGATCAGGAAAGCCCAATAAACCCCATGACAAGCTGCAAGTTGAAATGTGAGACCCTGAAGCCATCCAGGTCGAGCTGGGCAGCAATATCAATGCCAAATGAGTTGGAAGTGTCATGCATGAAGGTGCAGATGCACAGGCAAATGGAAAGATTGTAGGAATGCGCTGAGATGTCCAGAATGAAGGAGAGAGCACCAAAACAGGTCAAATGAAGTCAATCAAGGAGAGTAGAAGCACAAATGATCAGCACACTTCAACAGATGATAAAGACTCACCTGAGGCATTCCTAGTACTGCCCAAACCATCAGACAAACCCACACAGCAACTGAGCAAGCCCCCAGGCATTGAGCTTGAGGGGGAGAGGAAAGCAGCAATGAGCTGCAATTCCAAACTTACCAGCAGCAACATAAATGTGCCAGCACCATCTATACACAATAAGAACACTAGAAAATGGCAGAAGAAGCTGCAGAACCCATTGGAATGCATCAGTGAATGCCCTGAGTGCATGAGCCGGCAGAACTCACCAGAGGGAGCTCAATTTGAGCTAGGTGACCCAGGATGCAAAGCAGATGTGTCAAGATCATCCAGATATGCTGAGGACCCTAGGAACTGACCTAAGGCAATGCAGAATGTGTCAGAACATGAGCACATATACTCAGAGCATGGTGAAGATGATCACTCACCTAAAAAGGTCCAGATGATCCAGATGACCCAAGTGGTGAAATGGTCACACCAGAAAACATTCACAGTGATCATGAATGACCTAGGAATGTCAGTAGTGAGCGCACTGATGAAACACATGCACCACATTAAGACATCAGGCCAGAAGGCCCTAGAGGTAACTGAAAGGCATTGAGAGTGTTCACAACTGCTGAAACATTATCAAAGGCACCAAATATGATCCAATATGCTGTGGAAATGAGAAGGATGAGTGCATCATCAAAACAAATGCGCAATGTTGACATAGAGGCCTAGGAGGCCAATTGGGCAAGCAGGTCAAGTTGAGAGCCATCAAGAGTGATTGGGACTACTGAATTGATGGTGACAACATTGGATACAATGGGAATGGTGGCCGGATAGATGGCACAACAAGTGGCACACACTACAACTCAAAACAAGTCAAAATGCTACTAGCTAAAGAACACCTGGGTCAGCACAACCAGCATCAGTGCAGGACAAACAACATATCTGAGCCACCCACTCCACTTCCCAATCACCATAGATGACCCCACATCCATCCAAACCCACCACACTGTTGAGAACAATTGAAAATGCGATCTAGAAGTGTTAGTACAGCTAGGAGGACATACCAAGTTCTACCACTACATTGAGACCAAATCAGGTGAGTTGGGCACATTGGATATATTGTATATGAACTAGAGATGACATAGAAGTGATCCTGAACTGCAAATGAAGATGGCATTGCTGGAGTCAATCGAGCATGAGTGCACATATCAAAAGGCAAGCAAGCTGTAATTTACCAAATTGGGCAATCATGCTAGTGCTGTTACATCCAGAGGTGTATACTAGCTCCAAAGACAAGTACTATGTAAGCTCATACAATGATACACTGGTCATGAGGTAAGAGACTGTGATCCAAGGGTTTGTTATAGGGTGCAAATGTGACAACAAGGAAACTACCAAGAAGGTGATCCATAGTGGACTAAGAGTATTGCCCTGTGAGAGAGGGATTGACCAAGAAAGTCTTTAGACTAAGCAACTGAAGTTACTTAGAACACTATGAGGATGAACCAGACAAGAAGAGCAAGTAAGGTTTGGATTGTGATGATGAGCAAGGTACAAGATAGAAGCTAGTGTATCGAGAGAACTAGCATGAGAAATAGTGGTGTTACTCAATGGGTTTATATACCTATGGTCCAGCACATGAACCAACCTAGGAAAGGAAAATAGAAATTGTACAACTAGTGGGAACCAATGGGAAAACAAGAAGATAGAGTCATAGAATCTGAAGGGCCAATGAGATAAACAGGATAAGGAGTTGTACCATTGGTACTATCCTCCAATGGGAGCATGAGATCCTGTGTCTAAATGCAAGAAGAATTAGTAATACAAGAATGAAGCAAGAATGAAGATAAGGGTGAGTAATTGGTAGTACAGGTTAAGAAAGAAAGTGAATCATAACAAGTGCAGTGCAACACAATAACACCACTTATTGAGAAGGACATGATGCACTCATTTCAACAACAATTTATTTATTGGGTATACATTTCTTTTATTATCATCCCTTTTATTTGGCAAACACTACAGCTATTGGCTAACCCCTTGTGTTTGAGGGGAAGTGTTGGAATTTACCAGATTACCTACGCTTTTGCTTACATAAGCACATAGTTACATCGCACAGTAGTTACCTTTGCTTACTTAGTGACTTACTGAGTATTCTACAGAGGGTGAGGGAGGGTGAAGGTGAGGGCATGCAAGGGTGAAGGTGAGGGCATGTGAAGGCAAGAAAGGGCAAGGGTGAGAGAGGGCAAATGCGAGGGCAAAGGCAAGGGCATGTGACAGTGAGGGTGGGTGAGGCGAGGGCAAGGGGTGAAGGTGAGGTTGGGCAAAGGCGAAGGCAAGGGCATGTGACAGATGGCATGTGGGGGCAAGGCGAGCGATGGCCAGTGAGGGCGAGAGAGGGTGAGAGAGGGTGAGAAAGGGCAAACCCGAGAGAGGGCAAGGGAAAGGGAAAGGGCGAGAAAGGGTGAGGGTGATGGCAGGCGTGGGCAAACGCGAGGGGATGGCAAGGGCGAGGGCGAGGGCGAGGGGAGTGGTGGCCAAATGATGGCAAGAAAGGGCGAGAGTGAGAGCGAGAGCATGTGGGTGGATGCCATTGACATGGCATCATCGATGTCGCATCCAGTGGTGGAAGGGGGTGTGGTGGTGGCAATGGCACGTTGGTGGCATCAACGTGGCACTGGCACCGTCCTTGCTGGCACCGTCATCATCATCTCGGGAGAGCATCTGCATGGGTGGTATCAACATTGCACCATCGTCGTCGTGCGCGTCAGGATACGTCGTACTCGTTACGGAAGGGGTGCAGTGGTGGCAGGGACACGTTGATGCCATCGACGCCGGACTGGCAGTGTCATCTCGTTGAAAAAAAAGACAAAAGGGCACGTGGGTGTACATGACCCAACCGATCCTGCCATGCCAAAAGCGCGCGGGCATGGGAGCTGATGGGATGGTTTGTCCATTATCCTGTCCACTCGTAGTGGTTTGAGGTGAATGACCTGTATTTTCAGACACGATCGATGCGATGCGTACGAATAAATCGCGAAAGCCGATTCCGCAGGCTAGAATGAAGGATATACGATCAGATATCGCAGAAAATTGAGGATAGTTCGCATGGTGAGGTGAAGAGAGACTTGAAGGGATGATAGGAGATCTCCTTGTCGAACTCGCGCCTGTAGCGGATGACCAAGCAAAGAAGGTGTTAGATGAATGTGCTGTCAAAGGTGTCGCGCACAGGCGGTCGCGACATAAGCTGGTGGGTCTTGTATAAACACGATGGTTTCGTATATATGTACATTTATCCCGCGGATCCGACCGTTGCGGATCTGCGGATCCTGTATACATCACAAAGCAAGTATGTGTTATAAACGAACTCTCGTTGAGGTGAATGACAAAGGAGGTATTCGACTGAGATGTGGAATGATATTGGAACAACGTCTACATCAATCAGGAAAACATCGCTGTCGAAATACAGACAAGGAAATGAATGGACCATTGAGGCCACCGCATATCCGTATGAGGCGGACGTGCGTGTCCAAGCGAGATCTCAGCCATTGTGTGATGTAATCGACAGACTGTATACGTCAATGTAGATCAAAACCATAATGTATATCGGAAGAGAATGTACAGCTGATACCTCTTGCCCCACATACCGCGGTTGTTTCAACGATACAGTCAACCTCTTCCTCAACAGTGCCCTCCAGCCACCCACCCTCTATGAACATGACATCTATCGTCTCGAGATGTGGAAGTTTCTGAACGATTGTACGGAGCGTTCGGAGATAACTCTTGAAGCGGGTTCTTTCCACTACGACGGAGAACGAGACGAGATAACGGTTGAGTAGAATGACGCATTGAAGTTCATGTTGCCAGCGATCCGTAAACACACTCAGGGAGTTGTCGATGGACAGCTCGATGGTTCGCATGAAGGGAAGATAATTTACCGCAACAGCCAGGTGATGAATTATGTCCATGATCCTGCTCTCTTCATCGTACCGTTCGTTGTTGCGGAAGTCGGAGGCATCAATACAGATAAATGTGATGGAGCGAAACAAGCAACGCGTGGAGAACGGGTCGGAGATGTTTGAGAGGATAGCCAGAATCAATGTCTCGAAAGAGACATGCTTGTGTTTTGGACAGAAGCACATAGTCGAGTTTTCATCGTCGCAGGAAGTGGCAGGAGTTGGCATCTGTAACCTCAACCCTCGGAAGCTCGTGCAACAGATGTGATGAAGTAGTCGATGTGCGCGGCAAAAACTGACAAGACTTTGAACATCAACTTTGTTCACAATCATCGCCAACAATTCTTTAGGAATCGACAGAAGGAACGCCATTCTGGATGTTCGAGAAATTAATCTGTTGTTCACATCGATAAAAACTGAACTTACACTGGCGATTTTAGTCAGAAAACGCCTTGCAAGCTTTGGGTAATGGTGCCTTGCACCCGGGATGTGGTGCTCTCCTACAAAGTTGTGGAAAATTTATTGACCGTCGGAGAAACGCGCTTGGTCGGAAGTTGAAAATCAGGAGATGCTGAGAGTGAATTTTTTCGTTGGACGAGTATATGAGGTAGACAACGAATCTAAGTCGGACAAGGAGAGCCCTTGTGAGTGCCGGGGAATACGAATCATTTTTGAACCCCGTAGATACAGGTCGACCTAATATAGCTTGGACACTATTGCAAATGATGATGCAGATGCATCAGGAACTTCACAGCTTCCTTTTTCGACCTTTTCCACGCATTCCATAGTCGCGACTCACCTGTGTGTCACCATTAACCTTATATATTAGTAATAATGATGAGACGTGACTTTGCTGCTAGTTAGCGGCGTTATTGCGTTGTACAGTGCTGCAGCAATATACGTGGCACTCAGCAATCGCTTGTAGGGGTTCCCTAAGATAGCTAGCTACATCCGGTAAGATGAGATAAGATTAACTTTTATCTCCCTTATCACAGGGCATGTCGGCCATATCTGCCATGTGTGCCACATCTCATAACACGTGCCTTCGCTGTTCGCTTACACTACTCTGCCATCCTGATGCCATGCCTGCTGCCACGATGACAACAAGCACATCTAGCTCGTCGCCCCTTCATTTCTCTGTACCTTTCATGCTGTTTTCGCTTAATATATGTTTTTATACTATTCTAGTGTGATATATGCTACTAAACAACATCCAACGTGTGGCCCATGCATTCGATTCAACAGCTGGTTGGCCCAGGCAACTGGAAGCTGTGAAATACAACCTCTGGTACGTCAGCGGAGTTTCAACCTCAAGGTAGTGCCACAATGATGATGACAACATTGCTCTTGACAGTGGGCAATGCCGTGCCCCCTCTGTTCTCAACCTCTGCCGACAGTCAATGGTTGGGAGGTGTTCCCACAGGCCAACACAATCACCACCATCTTGGTTGCCATGGTCTATGCACAAGATGGTCCATGCGTGGTAATACAATATGTTTACTTTGTGTACATGCGCTCACCCCAAGCAACAGGTTTACTGACCCTTTAACATGGTCAAGAAAATGCACTCATCATCTGGCCACATCAAGATGACGTTGATGTCTGCTAGTGGTGCTATGCAGACATCTGTAGTGTCTCTCACCTAGATTCACAAAGACCATATTGAAGCTGAGTGAAAATTGTTTGAAGAAGCCGGTGTGTCAATGCTTCTATGTCTCTTATTGCTGTCCTCATTGATCACATGTTAGCAAAAGCAAGGTGCTTGCAGGAACAACTTACAGTATGAAGGCGCAATTAGAAGTTGGGGATTTTTCAGAGCACAATGATGACGACACAGCCTGGAATCATGATTTCAACATCAAACTGTCTGGCAAGCAAATAACTGAGGATAGCTATATGGGCAATGATGACAATGATGACACTGACAACAATGTGGAGGGCATCCCCAGCTCATTCTCAAAATATTTAACATCTGGTGTTTGGATGTATGTTTGGCATATCTTCCGGCATCCCGTTCACTCAAGCAATGACAGGAATACTACGACGTGACGGTATGACAAGCACACCTACATGCAATGAAATGAACATATTCACAAAGCTTGGAAAGATCAGCTCTCGGCTCTCATCGATCAATATCTAATATGGAGGCATGAAACTGGTGTGGCAATGCAGGTCGACGAGGGTGTGCACCATATTTTCCATGTGGATTCAATTGGTGTCTTCGGCATGTAACCATTCTTCACCTGCACTCCACCTTACTGACATCACCTCTATGCAAACTTCACAGAACAATTTCCAGTAACTCAGAGAGTGGATGAACTTGCCAATGCTGTGCTAATCCATGTGGGCCTGCTTGGCTGTTCTCCTGTGCAACCCGTTGTTGCCATCAAGCTAGAATGCTTGGAACTCTATCATCAGTTACACCATTGACGATTGTCATTTAGTGTTCAGGTGATGGTCAAGGTGCTGTGCGTGCTACAAAATGTAAGTATGTAATCTATGTAACTTACCTGACTAATATGTTGCATCAGATTTCATATAGGCAACACCTGCAGAATCAATTTGCTGCAGCCTTCAATTGTCTATCTTGCCATCAAGTACTGGATTCAAATCACTCTTTGCCAAGCTCTGAATCGCCATGGTCTCACTTGAAGGCTTAGCCATGCTTATCCGTCATGCACCTTCAAGGTATTACTGTCGCTGAGTGATATATTGCAGTTGCTCACATAATTACAGGTGTCCACCAAGGCCGCTTTATCTCCTGCTTGCTTGCACAGTATGAACAGGAATTTTTCTGTGAAGTGTCTCGATGGCTCTGGGTCAGCTGATCCTCAAACATACCAGAGCGATTATTTCATCCCTACTGACAACGTTTACCACTTTAGAAATGATGCATGCAAGAAACCTGAGAAGAATGCTAATGCCAAAGCTGTCACCTGCTCGTCTAATTGGGGTGCCACTAAGGCTACTGAAGAAGACAAAATTTGTGTTTTCAAACAAACAGATATCTTTGTTTTAGCCTGTTGGCATGGCTTCGTCGAATGTGTCACTGAAATGAGGCACAGTGGTGAGCTGTACATTATTGTATTCTGTACTTATCTGCCATCACAGTTGACACATGTTGTAGTGTGAAATATGGTCTAGTGGCAATCAATCAGATTCTAGACTTTTGTGATAATGATCATGCCATCAGTCATGACATTGGATGCACATTGAGCATCACTGTTTCTAATAGTGCCCTTGGTGAGTGGGCAAAGGAAGTGGATCTCAGGGTTGTCATCAATGCATTTCATGGGTTCGCTCACAACTGTCTGTGCCAACTGCAGAACCATCCACATTATTTGCAAGGGTTTGGAAATGAAGATCTGGAGACATGCAAGCGTATCTTCTCCAGTTCCAATAGCATGGCACCACTCATCCGACACGCATCACTCTTCCACTGGTGGCAGTTCCTTCATCTACACTTTGACCAATGGAACACTGACAAATATCTTGAGCTTAGTATGTTTTTTGTATGCTATGCTAACCTTAGTGCTCATGTAGTACTGGCTAGACCAGTTCCTTTACAATAACTACAAACAAGTGCTGAATATTGTCAGCAAGTATGCCACCAAGCTGGCCAAATTCAAAGCCCTCACAAACTTTGATGATGAAGACTTTGAGATGTGGCATTGCAAGGAATTGGCATAGTGTGCATCTGAGCCAGCAACCATGTCAACTTCTGTTGTGTATGTTGTAGAACTTGAGAAGCTCCAGTTTGCTGAGTAAGTAATTCAACCTTTGCTCTCATAACAAATGGGTAACCACCTCCAGAAAAACTTATGCCAGTGTCACACACTTGCTGTACCTCACATACACCCCTTCCAGCTTCACTCCCGAGTCTGGCCTCAACTACATAATCTGACAGTGTTCAAATGCTGTGAGTGCCGAATATTCATCAGCGTGGTGAAAATATGAGCTTCAACTCAACATTGTTGAACACTTCAAGTGGCAGCACAATATTCAGACATGCTGGTCACCTGATGACCCTGAATATGTTGCTGTTCAGGAATATGCCAAACATTGCACTTTCATCTGTGTTGTCAAAAAGCTTGAGGGCTTGATTGTACAACGTCTCTTTGAACTTTCCAAAGCCAATCTTACTGGTACAGGTTCGTATTTCCTGTTATCTCCTTCATGATTGCTGATAAGTTTCTAGGTTACAAGATGCGCAAACATATCTCAAAGGCATTAACACACTACTCTGCTGTGATTTGTATGGCACTAGATCGCTACAATAAACTTTCCCCCCATCAAAAGCCACCCCACCCGAAACTTGAGTATTCCAACGTCGTTGACTACAGTACACTTGGGGAATTTTCTCTTCTCAAAATCTCTCATGCTCACGTGCTCACGAAACCCTGGGCTCAATCTGCCAACCATGAGATTTCAATGAAATATTTCAAGGTCTTACAGTCAAAGGAAGAAATCATTCACCTAAATATTGAGGTCCATCGACTTACTGCCTGGGTTGATTATGACGAGAAGCAGATCACAGCAGCCAAGGTTGAGTGAATAACATCCATCGCAAAGTCCTTCACAAGATTTACAAGTTGGATGGGTACAGTGGTCAGATGCCTGAGGGTAGGATATGAGACAATGGGAGCCAAGCTGATGACAGGAACGAGGAGGAAGATGAGGAGGATGCTGCTGATGCAATTAATCTTATGAACTACCTTGAGCACATCTAGCATGTATTTACTATAATTCTGTTTGACAAGGCAATGAAACTTGCTGCTATGTTGGGTGGGAATTAATTGATTGACATATTGACCAGGTCATCAGTACTTTCAAACAGATAGCTCACAACAACAACTTGTACCATCATGCTCATACGCAAGGCAGACACAAATTGATAGATTGTATGCAATATTTCAACGTTGATGGTACTGGGACCATGAGTAATTTCAAATGCTTGGGAATTCAACTTGGACTCATCTGGGTTCACACAGCAACATTCAACTCATTGCAATGGTTATACATACTACATAGTGAAGGGTTCTCAAACTGTCACCTCACCACAGTACTGGTTTAGTTGTTTGAATGCTGAGTGCCTAGTTGATAACCCAGACAAACTGTACCATGACATCCCCCAGCCTCATCTTATGACACAACCCTACTTCGCAATCCAGTCCAATACATCTACACGTGGTTGTAACAATGACCACCACTGTTTTTGAATTGCAGCCATGTTGTGCACTTATCAAAACTGTTCCTGCTACAAAACCCGTGTCAATTACTTGGACTTATGCCAGGAGCCCATACATACATTCTAGCAACTGAACTCAAGTACTAAGTTTGTTTTAGAAAGTGCATGTAAAGATCAAAATGACTGCCTCCTTCAGCTTCGAAAAGCTGCAACAATCACTTGGTGCCAACCCTGCCACAAATTTGTCGATCACACTGTCTCATGGGATCGACAACACACTGGAACAAGTGTGTGTACAACACATCAATGATGCCTTTGTAACAGATTACTTGCCAACACTTTGTGAACACTTATTCAGATGGAGTTTGGTTGAACTTCCTCCCTTGATGGAAAAAAGTACATCTGTCATTCACTCAAGGTAGTTCATTCCATGAATCAGAATTGAACAGGATTTTATTTCAATGAGAGCATTTCTACTGACTGCACAAGCAGCAGCTCACCCTTTCTCTTCCCAGACCCTCTGATCCACTCAACTCCTGCTCTCTCGCCCTGTTGTGAAAACTCTATTGGTGATGCCTCATTCTCTAGGCAACTTTCAGCAACTCATTTGTCCTTCCTAAGCAATATTTCTGACATTTCAACTTCCAACGTGCTTTCTGCATGGCTTGTCGACAATTCTTTCCACTTTGTTTCAGACTAACAATCCATTGACTTGTCCATCATGTCTGACCATCTCGAGCCCCCCTTTGTCCTGCCCTTTGAGTCTTCTCGAAACATGACTATTAGGGACTGTTACCAAGAAGAAACCCCGTCATCCCCCACCATCGGGCTGCTAGACAACATCACGGTGACTTGTTCTGGCTGCATATCAGGGCCCATGAAACGTATTGGAAAATTTACATTACCTTTACCTGAAATATGTGATAACAAAGACGACCACTGTGACAAATCTCCCATTTCCATCAGCTCCGGTTCCAGCCCAGGAACTCCAAATCCCAAGGACTGTGAATGCAGCCCTGAATTGCCAACTGTACGTCAATGGCCTCGCCAAACGAGAAAGGCTCTGGTCTTTGTTCTTGCGAAGACTCAGACAGCCGGTTCTAGCCCAGGAACTTCAAAACCCAAGGACCACAATTCCAACCCTGAATTCCCAATAATGCGCAAACCACCTAGCCAAATGAGAATGGCTCTGCCCTTTATTCTTGCACAGACAAAGTTCACCACTCAGACACCACTGCATGCACAGCCCAGACTTGGAACATATATGGATAAGGTTCTTGAAAAAATATCATGGCTAAGGATGTCCAGACCCCAGTGCTCATGTTACCACAGTCGGCACTGGTGCTGACTGCTCCTGCTGCTAGCTTGATGAAGAAAACTCCTTAGGCTACAAAGAGAAAGCCAATCCGAGCAATCACCATGGATGATATTGAGGCGGCCAAGGCATGCTCGGGCTTTGTTTCATGTATCAAGAAGGCTCAGATTGTCGATCCAGAACCCCTCACTCTGGTGCCAGACTCCTCCATTCCCCATCAAAATATGCTCACTCAAACATGTAAACTGGTGTCAGATACTGAAACACATAATGTCATGGATTATGGTTTGGCCACACCTTGCACTGGCAATGTACAAGTCCAAATATGCCTGCACAGCTGTGATGATGGACTTGCTGTGACAAACAATTTCTATCTCATGGCCATGGATCCATTTGCCACTGACCATAATCAAACCAGGGATGTTGGGTACGATCACATCATGTCTGCAGTCAACAGTT
>JBBPOB010000845.1:0-12605 GCA_038091275.1 Tylopilus subfusipes | reverse complement strand
TCAATGCATAGCTCTGATGGGGCTGTGTATAACCTTGGACTTGAGATCTAAACCTTAGATTTAATCTGACTCTTTTTGGGCCAAGACAAATCTGGTCTTATTAAGGGTCCATGGGAATGATATGCACATATTCGTTCAATGCCATGTCTGAGTGGCAATTACGGCAGCACTCTAAGTAAGGCAATGGTCGTGTGCTTTAGTGGCTATACAGTCAGGTGACCTGAGCAGATGTGATCTGTGCCTACTACATGAAATTTGCTAGTCTAATTAGCAATCATAATACTAGTAGTTGTTCTGGAGTGGTTCTCAGAGATTTGTGAATATCTCAGGAACAGATAATGGTGATCAAATGAAACTTGGAGGGATGATAGCATATGGTATTGGCTATTTATAGCCAGAAGGGCTTGGTTATAGAATATGTATATGACTCAGCACATTATGATTTTCATGCAGGTCATCCGCAGGGAACGGAAAATAATCGCCCTCAATTCTACTACTTCAAGATGATTCATTGTCTTGTGATACATCCTCATCAGTGTGAGTTGGATCACCTTGGGCTTGGGGTTGAGAATGTGCAAGTGCAGTTAAGACTTCATATATGGTATTGGTAGTTAAGTGAGGAAATGGGCGATTCAATGGATCAATCATTTCTTCACTGTGTTCTTGGTTTGGGAATTGCACTGGGTCTAGATGATGCATCTCTAACCTTGGACTATTTAGTCTTTGATTGAAGAGTCGTGCATAGTTGTAGATGCTTCGACAAAAGTGACAATCCCAATAAATGATAGGATGGCCAGCATAATGGCCTGTGAGTTGGATAGTTACATGTGCATGATATTCAGGGAACAGAAAGTCATTTCCTCATGCTTCACCATGTCTGAACAGTTGTGCTCGTAGGAAGTCAAATATTTCATCAAATAGTGCTTCATGCTGGACTAGGTCTTCAGCAGTAGGGTTTGCATGTTGATGTATGACCATTCTGTCCTGTGCTGGCAACACTGTTGTGACGTACTCTGACAGCTTGAATTGCTTTCTGACACTAATGATATTTGCTATGTAGTTGGTACTATATTTCTAGTACCATATGGTTGAGGAAGGTAGAGGAGGGGGATAGGAAACTGATATGTACTGGTGAGTGGGTGCTAATACTGCAGAAACAGTAGGTGTGGGGGTTTCCTTTGCAAGATATGAAAAATAGACAGGGTTGCTGTCAACGAGATCAAGAACTCGACATGGGGGTTTGTAAAAAGCTAAATAAAGGGAGCGGCATAGTCCTTGGTAGCATTCTAGTACATACCAATCAATAGGCAGGTGAAGTGCAAGGGATGGTGTCTGAGGAGGATGATGGCAGGGTGAGGGTGCTACTTTGACATCTACAGAGTCCTTCCAGTGTCTGATGATGTGATCAGGGCGTCCGATGAGTATTGGAGTACTTTGAGTACTTGTATAAATAGCCACTAATGTGTTGGCATGCAGCGGGTGAGTTAGCTCATACCCCACAGCATAGCCAGTGGTGGCGGTGGCAAGGCAGGTGAATATGAAAGTGCCATCCTGGTGCTTGTGGTTGAACTGAGGGAAGTGTTTGGGCATAGTACTTATCCACATGATTAGTACAATATTCACTGCTGGGAGTGGTACTCACAGGCAGCAAATGTGTTGAGTGTTAGAGTAAAGGATTGTGATGGGAAACTGAAACGGTCCCTTTTTAGGAGACGAGTTTTATTAGACGGTGTTCTCATCTTGTAATAAGGTTCATGATCCACATTTGGAATTTGATTTAGGCACACAATTAGGGGTTTTTAGTAATGTTATTCCTCTTAAAGGTGTCATCTCATTTCTCTATCGATCTTAGTCAGAATATAATACAGTAGAAAACAGCCGGCACATTCAGGGATTATAGATCGTGCGGCCCCGTAGTTCCAAGCTAGTTGCATTAGGGTGTATCGTTCCCAGAAGCCAGAGTTGGGATGGACTTGCTGACAGTGGAAGAGAAATATTCTCATTATACATTGTCAATCCATGTAGAATTCTGCTAGGGGTCGCAGCCTTCCCAGGATAGGGAGGTGGTTGCACTAGTAGCTCTGGGGCTTGTGGAACTGGTCCCTGGTGTGGAATGCTTGCTTGCTCTGGGACTTGTGGAACCTGTTCCTGAGCGTTTGACTACTCTAGGACTTGTGGAACCTGTCCCTGGCATGGGATGTTTGGTTGCTGACCCTGTTGTGGAGGCACTTGGTTGTACCTTTGTGGTACCATTCTTGGTGCACCTTCTTGATGGGCAGCTAAAGACAGTATGGCTAGGCTTTCAGCAGCTTGAACATGCTCGGGTGGTAGATGAGTTTCCACCATTCTGTTTAGGCTGTTTAGGTGTAGCTACTGGTGCTGTCGTGGGTGTAGGTTCTGGATTAGGAATGGATGGTGTGAATGGATGTGTGAGGACTTGTAATTGCTGCTCTAGGGCATGCAAGATAGCAAGCTTAAAGGCAATGATCTGGCTCTGGTCAATATAGGATTGCTGTATTTCAGTGTAGATTGAAGTGCGATCTGCACACCGAGTTCCAGCAGATGGGATAATAATGGCTTCTCCTGCTGCAGGCTTTGGAATAGTTATAGTCTCTTCAGCAGAGAAGTGTAATGGTGTGTCTACTAGGCCTGGTTGATGAATTATCAGGTGATGGGCTGTGCTAAGATGTGCTAGACAATGAAAGGTAGAGTCTCTTATGGAGTTCTCTGTCTTAGTATCTGCAATCTGGAACTGATGAGTCCATTGTAGGCACAGAGTATTGATCTGTTGTATGATGCTTTGTGTGGCTGTGCCTTCCACTGTGTAAGGGGGCAGTATGTAGGGTAGTGGGTAGTTTACTGAGTTTGTGCTCATAGCTGGAGGAAATTGTACAGGCATTGAGGGTGCTCTAGTACAAGATTGAGGCATGTAGGTTCAACTACTCATGTTTCAGCTGGTGCTGTGCTGTATGAAGTTGTTTCTTTTGTATGTTTCAATGTTCTCCTCAAATTAATTAGGGGTATTCTGTTTTCCCAATTTAGTTGGTTGAGGGCAATGGTGTGTTGATAGAATCTAAGCTGTTCTTCTTAGGATAGCTTAGTGTAGTGTACTAAGTGAGTGCTAATGAGTAAACTACTTATCCTGGTCTGTATCTGAGTGGGATAAGTCACTAGCACTGTCTGAGACCTTAGTAGATGGTCCAGTTAGTGTATGCAAAGTGTTACGTTGTATGTAGGGGATGACTCTGAATGCAGCAATAGGTCTAGCCAACTGAGCTCTATCAAGTTCTGCTAGTATGTAGTTGGAGGCTTGGGTTTGATGTAGGACTTTGTATGGTTCTAGATAGTGAGGTTTTGTCTTTCTGTTCAATTCCTTCTCAACAGCAGAATTCCGTATTAGAACTAAATCTCCTGGGGGATAGGAATCTTTGACTAATTGAGTTTCAAAATGCTTTTCAAACTGTTGTTTAGATTGAAGTCTGGCACATTTCAATGTGTCAGTAGCTTTGTCAAGGTCTTGTTGATGTCGCTTGAGCTGATGAGTTCATAATGCAAGTCACTGAATACTTGTAAGTTGTTTCTTGAAGCCTTCTACAAGGAATGTAGCTTCTGTTAGATCAAAGGGGAGTACTGGATCAATCCCATACAATAGATAGTAAGCTGAATATCCAGTAGATCTTCTGACAGTAATATTGTCAGCAAATAGAGCAGCCCATAGCTTGATTGGCCAGTCATTTATGCAGCCTTCACAAGCTTTTACTAGAGCTTCTTGGATAGCAAAGTGTCCCTGCTCTACAACTCCATTTGCTTGTGAGTTGTAGGGGGAGATGAAGATTTGTGGTATCCCATGGTGTTTCAATAGTTGGGAAACTGCTCCCTGAAACTTGGGTCCATTATCTGTAACTATCTGACCTATATATCCATGTTGAAAGATGAGGTCTTCTAGTATAAATCTTGCAATTGCATGAGCAGTGGCTTGCTTTAAAGCACATCCTTCAACATACTTTGTCAAGTCATCTCTTGTGACTACAATATAGTGATATCCTTGGATGTTAGGCATGTGCATTATGTCCATATGCACCTTAGTAAATACAGTAACTGGTGGGGATATGGTAATAGGCATATGGGCCTTATGGGTGCTTCTGATCTGGCATTCATGGCAGGACTTCACATGGTGAGTTACATCCTTCTGCATTGTAGGCCAGTAGAATCATTGTCGTAGGTTTTCCCAAGTGGGTTTAATACCATGGTGTCCTAGGCCTTCATGGGCTTGTGTCATTAGATCTAGGCATTTATCTCTGTCAAGTATAACTTGGAGTGGTATGCCTTTGATGGTCCTTTTGAACATTTTGCCAGCTTGGACATAGTACTTATGCACTTTCTTGAGAAAGTCCTCAGTGGTAGGTTAGGGATTTGGGTTGGTGAGATGCTCATAGATGTCAACCAAGGTAGCTTCAGGCTTTGCTGTACTAGCATTGTAGCATGGAGCACTGGTATTGAGCATACATTCTATCATTATGGGTAAGGATTCTTGAGAGTTGGTCTGGTCTTTTTCTTGATATAAGGCTAAGTCATCTAACCAACTATCATCATATTTGGGGATTTGAGTCTGATCAACTGGTATCCTAGATAATGCATCAGGTCCTTTGAACTTAGTGGCAGGAACATGCACTAGTATAAAGTCAAAGAGCAGGATCCCTTGTATCCATCAATTAATAACTGCATTGGGCTGTAGTTCTGGCTCATTTAGCATTCCCTTGATGTATTTAGCATCTACTTCCACTATTAGGTTCTTGGCTCCTATAATAAAGAGGTGAAACTTTCTCATAGCTCAGAATAGTCCAAACAGCTCCAATTTAGGTTGGGAATAAGTGGCTTCTGTGACAGAGAAGGGAATAGATCCATAGTGTGATGGTCTTTTCCTTCCATGTTCATCTAGCTGTGAGAGGATAATGCCAACTCCCATATAGCTAGAGTCTACAGATAGGATAATTTGTTGTCCACATGTGTAATCAATGGGTAGTAAGGCTGGGGCTGAAGTGATGAGGTCCTTGAGGGTTTCAAAGGATCTCTGACAGACATTAGTCCATTCAAACTCCTTTCCCTTTCGCCAAGTTGAAATAATACTTGATGCAATTTGGGAATAGTTTGGGATCCAGATCCAAACTGTACCACATAAGCCTATGAATTGTCTAGATTCTTTAGGGTTCTTAGGGGCAGGCCATTCTAGGATAGTCTTCACTCTGCTGGTGTTAGGCTCACAGCCTTCAACTCCTACCATTTGTCCAAGGATTTGAACATATGGTCTACAGATTTGAAGTTTCTTTCCAGAGAAGGTCCCACCTGCTTCAGCTAAGCAGTGTAGGATTCTGTTCAGGTCAACAGCATGTTCCCAGATGTATTTTCTGATACCTGGTTGCTCTGATAGTACTGCAGGGTTTCCATTCTCATCTGGATATGTTGTTGATGGTCCTTGTATGGGTGCATTATCTATGAATACATTCATGGTTTGTTTGGCTATTTCATCCTTGAAGATAAAAACCATGCATTCCTGGAATTCAGAAGGTGAGTTGGTGAATCCTGTTGGTAAGGATGTGATTCGTAGCATCCCTAATGGTGATAAGAATGCAGTCATGTCATGACTTGCTTCATCCATTTTTCTGGCATCAAATCCCCAGTACAGGTCTAGTACTGTGAAGCGTTTGCCACCTAGGAACTGGTCAACAAATTGGTCCAGATTAGGAGGTATGGAGGATTCTCTAATGCTAACTTGATCGAGGGGTTGCAGGTCATGAACTATGTGAAGCTTTTGCTTCTGTTGATTCCAAGTGCAAAACCATCATGATCGGTAGGGAGATTGGCAAGGTTCGTACACTCCATCATCAATTTTGAGCTGGAAGACTTCCATTACCTTGTCTTTAAGACCTGGGGGAATAGGAATGTTCTTGTAATGCCAGGGGGTATGTGGTACGTGAGGTATCTTATAGGGACTGAAGTAGGTTTCCTTGAGCATTTCTCTATCAGCATCTTCATAAGCTATTGCAGCTTCATTTCTGACCAATATGTAGAGGAATAGCTGCATTTCTTCTGGCCATAGGAAGTTGTCTTCCTTCATATCAGCTAGAATCTTATCCAGTCGCTCTTGTGTGAATTTACAAGTAGGGATAATATTTGTAAAGTGGATGTCAGGTGGTATCAAGGTGGTTAATGGATTGTAGGGTATGGTCCTTTTCACCTTGAACTGTGCAGGGATAGCTTGAGCTATGGGTTTGATCTTCTGGTCAACCCATTTGTAGGCTCCATAGCAGTCCTTAGAGTGTTGGGAAGATTTGGTAAGTTGCCCTATGGTTTCAGGGTCGAGATGATAATGCTGCTGTGTTGCAGGCTTCATTATGCAGAAGGTTCCTAGATATGCTTTGCAGAAATTCTAGTATGGGATAAGTATTTGTGCTGGTTATAAGCTGTAATAATTGAGCTGGTCAATGGATGGTGCTTAACAGTGTAAAAATGTAGGTTGTTCGCTACTTGGGGTGGTCTTATAATGCCAGGGGGGTACAATTACTGCTAGTTCTCTGGAGTACTAGGCTTACAAGTACTTCTGGGCTACCAATAGTCAAGTAGGAGATTCGGTGTTGATTTTACAATACACTTGGCCTCTTACAGCTGTGCTCAAGGAGCAGTAGTCTTACTGGGTGATGCAATGCCAATTGAAAGGTAGATGGATTAGCTTTGGGCTTATATGTACGCTAACTCTTACTGCTAGGAATTGGTCGTCTAGGCTTACTGGTAGTTACAGGACCAAAGGCACCAGAGGTTTGGACTTACGTCTTGTAAAGTTGAGCTGGCTCAGACTATACTGACTGCCATAGCTGGTTGGTAATAAGTACAATTTCGAAGATGGCCTGTAAACACCTGGGTGGTCATCCAACTGCCATTGTACTATAGTAGAGGGTAAGTTTGTCATAGATCAGTGGTGGTGGACATAAGAAGGGTCCGAATATTAGTAGTGGCGAACATGAGGGAGGTTCATAGTGATGATGGGTAGGTCCTCATGTGCCAAGATTGCTGCCTTAATGGTGGAGTGGTGATGAGACCACAGGGAACGGATAGACTTTTAGTCTAGTCGTTCTTGGGTGTTGTGTAGTTCTTAGAGCAGGGGGTATGTGCTCAACGACACTCGCTCTGGTCTATTTGTTCTACACATAATATATAGAGGGTATAGGTCATGAGAGGTATAATCTAAGTGCCCCTGGAAGCAAGCTTCCCTATCAAGCTCACTACAAGGGATACTGTAGATAGTTCATAGCATGGTAGGTGGGGTACGGACTTGGCTTCCTCCAATTTGAATAGTCAGGGGCCAATCTCACCCTGCTATGATCAAGGGAGCACTGGAGAGAGTGAGTGAGGGTAGTCCAGTGAGGGTCAAAGGGCTAGCTCTCACCTGGATCGAGGCTTGTATCTCCTAGGCTGAACTGCTAGCAAAGGAGGGGGGATACTGCACTGAGTGGCAGACTTCACTAGGTGGGGCCGAGACCCAGTCTGCATGGTAAGCAGATTGAGGGTTAGGAGGCTGGGGATGTACCACTTCACCTGTCAAGTGCACAGGGAATAGAGGAGGGGCCATACCCAGATTGTGTGAAAGTGGGGGTGCTGGTTTATATGCTAGGTGAGTCATTCAGCTGTTGCCTAGCATACAAAATTTAATTGATTAGTGGGCCCTGAGTGCTGGTCACATGTGTGTGAGCGGACTAGGGTTGCCAGGTAATTAGATTAGACATATCATGCTTCTAGAACTGTCCTTATCGGGTTCTACTCTATATTAGGTAGTAGCCATGCAAGGCACAGTAAATACATGCTGAACATCTATAATTAAATGAAGTGGATGTCAAGTGGTGCAAATGAGTGTGACAGCTGCCACATTTAATGTGATGGCTATATTGGATCCATGACTGATGGGTGAGTCATACGTGACTCATGCGTGACTCATTTTGACAGCAGTAATGAAGGTCACACATGCTTAGGGGCGTGTGAGTGCAAGTAGACTCAAGGCGAGTGAGTAGATCATTTACTGAACTGTAAGTAGTGATCAGTGTGAAGTAGCTAGTGTATTTGTAGTTACTACTTCATTCCGAAGCATTCCAGCTAGGTTGTGTGCTCGGAATGTCATTCCAACTTGTTCCAGCTTGTTCTGGCTATCGCATTCCAGTTCCGGAAGTAGCGTGATGTATCATGCTAAGTTGATAGTTCACTACTCATCTTTTGAGTTCACATTAGAGTACTATTAGGTCTTACTTAGTTTTAGTTTGCACCCAATAGGATCCTATTCCAAATACTAATGGTACAAGGGTGCTGATTCAAATAGTAGCGGTACCTATCGTACAATGGATGGATTCATCAAGTCTCATACATGATGGACACATGGTGGGAAAGGGAATTTCACCCCCCCTCCAATGGGAGGAAGGGGGCTTTAAATATGAGCAAAGGGCACAGTGGCGGCAAGAGTATGGCTCTTCCACCGTGCAACTGGCTATAAGCATGAAAAAAAGGTACATACTCAATCTCAAGGCCAGGGATGATGGTACAGCTAGATGAAGTAAGCATGGGGTGAAGGGAAAAGGGGAAGGGAAGAGGTGGGCATAAATGATCTGAAACAGATACCATAGCCTAGTTAGCAAGAAGGGTCTGCAATCCCAAAGGGACTGCAGGTGGGGGAAGGATCTTGCCACCTCCATAGATATTGTAGTAGTGTTCTTGTTTGCAGTGAAGGCATTCAGCATTGTGACAGATGAGGGCAGATGAGTCACTATCCTCGTCATTGGTCGGGAGTTGGCCACAACGGTCATCTAAGAACTTGTATGTCAGTAAGGTTGCGACGAAGTCTTCGTCAGGTAGTGGGGTCTGGAGTATGGCATCAACGGTCTGGGCCAAGGTACCTCGCCTGTAGAAGCGGAGGATTCCACTAGCAGACCATAGGTACCCACTTTCCTTGATGGTGAGGAGAGGGTTGCATGAGGGTGCGATCTGTTGGAAGAATTCTCCCTGGTGTAAGTAAACTGGGGTGATGGTGTTACTGTGCACCATGTAGACAGTGATGTGTGTGTTGAAGGCATCGCTGGATTGGCATGGCATTAGTATGGCATGCAAGCTCTGTAAGAGCTTACGTATGTCCTGGCAAAGGCGGCAAAGGTAAGGGATCAGTTTCCTGTAGTCAGCTTTCGACCAATAAATGTGTAGTTCATACGTCATGAGCTGGGCAAAATAGATGTTGGGAGGGTACCACAATAGTTGCTGGCTATGGAGCATTCTGTCTGCATTTCAAAGGGCGCGTTGATAGAGCTTGAGCTGTTGGAGTAGACCACTAGCATGTAGCATAGCGTCAGTGACATGGGTTGGGTCATGAATACCTGTAAATGGGGGTGGACAGTACTCACCTGAGTACTTGACCCCAGGTAGCAGGGTCTGGGTGTACTGGTGGCCTCCCTGGAACTTGTCCTGGGCGTTGGACACTCCATCAAGTAGATCAATAGGAGCAAAGCGCAATAGAGTGGTTGTCCTCGCCACAGTAGGGTCATAGGGAGGGTCGTAGTACTCTTCTGTGGCAAGTATCTGCATGGCTGGAGTGGTATGTGCAATGTACTGTAGAGGTGGTGCAGGGTAGTCCAAATCATAGTCAGGGATCAATCTATCATAATCTATTGAGTCTTCTTCATCATCATCATCCTCGTCCTCATCATCCCTGAATATGGAGAGAGAGAAGAGATAGAGGTGGGGCTTGCTGGGACTGAGTCCAGGAGCCGCAGCTTCTTGATCCGAATCTCTCCAAAGAGAGGAGGTCTGCAAGGCCTCTTAGCGACGATGTTGAGGGTGTTGTTGTTAGTAGCTAGTAGAATATTTAGCTTGTCTAACTTGAAGGGGGGATTACTGTGGTGCCATGTACCTTGTCTACCATTCCAGCTTGCCTTATGGTAGGCTTCGTGCTCACACTCCTGTTCCTTGAGGCAATCAGCCCAATCATCCCCATGTCTCACCTTGTACTTCAGGTCTTCATTGTCGCTATGATAGGCAAAGGCAGGTGAAGGTATGGTAGGTAGGGAGACTTGTTTTCCATCCTCATTGGTGAGCATGATGTCAAGGATCAGGGGGAGTCGGAGCTGAGTATGGATCTCGTGGAGCCGGTAATAGTTGTGAATGAAGGGAGTGGGATTGTTTAGATAGTTCTCCCACCCATAGAGGGCGAAAGGGACTGGCGAGGTGATCAGTTGTCCATCAGACAGTAGAGGGAATGTAGGGAGAGTAATTGGCTTTACCTCTGGGCTGTCAACCAGAGGTAAAGTGACAGGAATGATGTAAGCTAGATAGTGGGGATTCTTGACATTAGTGATGACATGTTGAATGGAAGTGAACTGCATGGAGTTCAATACGAGATAATCTGCAGAGCAGTTGCCAAATGGGGCATTGATTAGTGTGGGCAAGGCTGCCACATGCACGTTAGAGTAGTCTTGGCATTCCGGCACCTTAGCCCCAGGGATCGGTATGTCCGGGTCAGGCTGGAACACAGTAGAGTAGATTTCACATAATGGGGGAGTGGTGCTCATTGTTTCCCAGTCATTATAGTCAATTACTGGCCCATTAAATACACTTTCCAGCTTCATATATCTATCAATGGTAGTATCTACAGTAGGATTAGTGTCAATGCTGGGCAATGCACTGTTGGTGATCTCACGCTCAGGGTCTGACAGTGTGGGAGCCAATGTCACACTCATGTAGTAACTAGTGGCACTGGGCCTGTGGTGCGATCCCACGGGTTTGACACTCAGCTTAGAGGTGGTACCGGTGTCCTGACATGGTTGCAATAGGGTCTCAAGAGTGAGGTCATTCTCACCATTTACATGCCGGTATGTGAGAAAGGTCCCATCCAGTCATTCCTCTATGGATGCGAGGTTCATGTGCTGCCATTCCCAGCCCAATAGGATCATGGGCGGCATCATCTCAGCTAACCAAAAGTCACCTTTAGTAACTACCCCACATATCTGTAGTTCTAGTTCCTCTATGTACCCAGTTAGTGTAGTTTTCCCTCCACTAGCATCAGTCAATACTATGGACTTGCTAGTGTTAGCTGGGACTCCTGTGAAGTATTGCTTCCAAATGTCCTTCCTTAGTAAATTTACTTCACTACCTGAGTCAATAATAGCTGTAATGTCATGATCACCATAGGTTGCTGTTACCTGGATTAATGGTGCACTCTCCTTCTCTCCCCTTTGAGGTATGACATGAGCATGGTGTGATGCTGCTTGTGGGAGTGCTGTAGTGCTTACCATCTTGGGTTTAAGCTGATCAATTAGTAGTGAACTCAGGACTCGTGAGTTGGCAAGTACTTCACCGTTCATTAATCCCGATGATCCATCTAGCATTTTGTATAACACTGTTCGGGGATCATTAGAGAGGGACAGTGGTGATTGTCTAGTCTGTGTAGTATGTTCTGTTTCAGGACTGTTAGACTGGTCTTACCGTGTACTAGGAATGGTATTCCGGTATTTGTATCTTGATTCATTATCTCCTTGTTGTCATTGCTTCCCCTTGGTGTCATCCTGCATTTCAACATCTCAAGTGACATGGCATGTGCCTGTGGTATGTGCTGGGGGATGTGATGATGAAGGGTTATTCCTAGGGAAATTATGTACATGTTCCCTTCCTGGTAAAGGATTCTTGGGAATAGTCTTATGCACAGTGATCAGTTTACTCAAACATACCTGGGATGGTCAAGTAATCAAGAGCCATGCACGAAAGACGAGGGTACATGTGGCAGCATCCATGCCACCACACGATGGGGTCCTCAACATGCTCAATGTCTGTGCTTAGATAACAGTCAAGTTCCGAGCCCAGGCCAGCAGGCTTTGGAGAGGCAAGGGCAGGAAGGGAATTGAATATGTTGCTCATAGTCTGTTGTCAAGTGGATTAGTACAGTGGTGGACAATCAAGGTTTATACATGCACCTTTTTTCCTTGGCGGTTGACTTGCTGGCTAGCACCTTCAGTGTCTTTGAGATCACTGTCATCAGTATTGATGTTCTTGACAGCCATGTATGAACATTCAAATTCTTCATGCACCAATCCTTCAGCTGTAGAGATCCACTCCACATCCCAGTCCGTTCTCTTGAAGTATGTTAACTTGTGTCATGGGTGGAGTACTAGTTTGATGTCAAAAAAAGTCACTGTAGTAGAATGCACACATCCATAGTGATCTGATATACATCAGAACTGTCAGTGAGGGAGTAGTAGCAGTTGAGGGTTTTCTTGGCAAGCAAAATGGCCACATGAACAGGAGTTAAGTACTTCTTGTCCCTGGAGAACTTGCGGAACTCCTGATCAATGTGATCCATGGCCGGAATGACAGTGGCCAAGTTGGGTGTCATGCATGAAAAGAACATTGTAGCATCCTTGAGAATCTAGTGAGTTATAGGATCACATGAGCACAGCATACACGAGGTAAACATGTGCTGTTGTTCATTTAGGAATATGACCTATAGAAATGCTAGAGAAATCTCTATGCTGATCAATCCCTCCGGGCCCAATCTGACTAATGAGCTGGTGATAAGACAACTATAT
>JBBPOB010000844.1:0-12615 GCA_038091275.1 Tylopilus subfusipes | reverse complement strand
GGGGGAACAGATGGTCACCGACCTGCAGGACGTCGGTGCTACTCTCGAGGATGGCATCTCCCGCAGTCAGATCAGATTGCTTGCATCTTCGTCTAAACACCTCACCGTTAATGCAACGTCCCACGTGCAGGGCGTCAACGACACAGATCAGGAAAGATACGGCAGCACAAACGATAGCCTATCGGACGAGGACTCGGGAGACGGGAGCGAGCTAGACGGGGCAGACTCGGACAATGATGAAGACCCATCCGTGGACTCTGACAAGGAAGACGGCCTTGACGAGGATGATGATACCTTGGCGACGTCGCGCAGCAACAACGGGCGCGCTGCACACCGCAATGCCACGAGACCCTTGGAGGAACCTGTTGGGGAAGAGGAAAATGGAGCTATTGCCTTTGCGGACAGTGACTCTGAGTTTGGAGAAACCGACGATTTCTTCCATCCCAAGGAGATAGCTGAGTCATATGCATATGATGATGATCTTGACATGACTAAAGAGCCACTATTGCCCGAGAGCCTGCAGGAATGGGAGGACGAAGAAAAACTCGACTCCATACGTTCGCTTTTCATTACTGGAGATGAAGTTACACCTGATGGTGGAGAAGAGCAAGGCGAGGACGATTTGGAGGGCGAAGAATCCGAGGATCCGGAAGCTGCCCGTGCTGCCGTGCTTGCTGCCAAAAAGGAGGCACTCAAACGCAAGTTTGATGAACAATACGACGATCCAGAAGCAGACAAAATGGACTTCTATGACGAAAAGAAAGACGAGCTCAATCGTCAGCTCCAACTCAATCGAGCAGAATTTGAGGATGTCGATGGCGAGGCGCGCACGTTGGTGGAAGGCTACCGACCAGGAACGTATGTCCGTATTGAACTCTCCTCCGTTCCATGCGAGATGATCGAAAACTTTGATCCGCATTATCCAATCATCGTTGGGGGCTTGCTGCCGGCTGAGGAACGCTTTGGGTACCTGCAAGTGCGCATCAAGCGACATCGTTGGTTCACGAAAACCCTCAAGACGAATGATCCGCTGATCTTTTCACTTGGATGGCGACGTTTCCAGAGTATCCCAATATACTCCCTGGATGATCACTCGATCCGTATGCGCTTGCTCAAGTACACTCCAGAACATATGCACTGTTATGCCACGTTTTATGGACCGGTTACCCTGCCAAACAGTGGTTTCTGTGCTTTCAATTCACTGAACGGGGATAGCACTGGATTTAGGGTATCGGCCACCGGTGTCGTCCTCGACATTGACCGGTCGACGAAAATAGTCAAGAAATTGAAGCTCACGGGGGTTCCGTTCAAGATCTTCAAGAACACAGCATTCATCAAGGCCATGTTTACGAGCGCACTTGAAGTCGCCAAATTCGAAGGAGCCACTATCCGGACTGTTTCAGGGATTCGTGGTCAGGTGAAAAAAGCGCTCTCGAAGCCAGAGGGTGCGTTCCGCGCGACGTTTGAAGACAAGGTGCTCATGAGTGGTGAGCTTCATTTTCACCGCGAAGAAAACAAGGCTGACAGACAGGGTGGCAGACATCATCTTCCTACGAGGATGGTACTCGATCCAGCCTCGCCAATTCTATAATCCAGTGACATCGTTGCTCCTGTCTGATAAATCGCGATGGCAAGGCATGCGGCTCACTGGCCAAGTGCGGCGAGACGAGGGCATCAAGACGCCACTGAACGTCAACTCGCGTTACAAACCTGTCGAACGTCCACCGCGACGATTCAATCCGCTCAAAATACCCCAAAAACTGCAAGCCTCGTTGCCCTATGCGTCGAAACCGAGGGCGATGAAAGCGCAGAGCACCAAGACATACATGCAGCAGCGCGCTGTGGTGATGGAGCCAGAGGAGAGGAAAGCTGTCGCGCTTCTGCAACAGATCAGAGCTCTGCGGAAAGATCAAGTTGCGAGACGGAAGGAGAAACAAAACGAGAGGAAAGAGGTGCACCGGAAAAAGGTTGCAAAGGAGGAGGCGGTACAAGGGGAGAAGGAGAAGGAGAAGCGGAAGGAGATCATGAGGATGGTTGGAATCAAATACAAGCGTCGAGCAGAGGTCGAGGAAGGCACTTCGTCCCGAAAGCGACGGAGGACGAGCAGTAGTTAGAGTCTGTCTGCAGCTGCTGACACAACCGTGCTGTGCACCCTCCCATTGGCCGAGGCTTCCAAGCGAGAATGTGACTCGGGGTCCCCCGGGTCGTGACAGCGAGCGCGATCGGCTTACCTAATCCGTCCCGACGCGGCAAGCGCGTTGGTCTGGTCTAGCGTCGAGAGCGCGACGAGCAGCTACGATATGTAGGGAGATAATAAGTGCTAGATAAGTGATGCAAAGTGCGTAAAGCACTTTGCGCGGAAAAAACCTACAGCACACGGCGGGCTCCGATTGGTTTGAGCTCGCCCGCTGATTGGCGTCCCTTTTTTTTTCGGCCCGCGTCGGCTAATGAGCGACTCGAAACCTCGAAGGTGGTTGCCGAAGCTGCGTGCGTGTCTCCCGGAGCTCCTCGAGCCTCGACGTATGGTGCGCGCCGTACGTGATATGCATGCCATCTGTAGCCCACCCCCCTCGAGTTCTCGTGTGGTCTCAACAATGATTTCAGTAGTCTACAGTGTGAAATTCACTATTTTCGGCAGTTGGGACAGGCTAATCGCTGTTCCCGTACCACCCCGTGCCCCTCTGTGGCCCCGTCGCGTTATGCTTGCGTTCGTCGTCGTCGAGCGTTGTCGAGCGTCGAGCACAACGCCGATGCACGTCCGCGCTTGCCGAATGCGGTAGCTGAGTGGAACCCCGGGATTCTCCGGAGAATCACACGAACATGCTGTGCTCACACTAACGTGCACCGCATGTTCGTTTCCTCGGTCATAGATACTTACGACCTCGCCGGTTCAGTTCAGCGTTGGGATGAGCGGACACTCTGAATGGTATGCGAACGGACACGGTGGATCGCAAGCAACGTTCTCGTCCGACGTGAGTACTAGTGGTGGCTTGCAGACACACCCGCAGGGACACGCTGCACCCGACGCCGTGTATGAGGCCCACAGGCTGTTCGCTACATACCCGTCCGCTTCCGCGACGCCCTCTGCGCATGGTATCGTCGTCCATCTACCAATGTCTTCCGCGCTGACCAGCGACGCACAGTGACGAGGCATATCAGCAACCTGTCCACCCCTGCCCCACCACCGACCTACATGCAAGCAAACTACTCGGCCTTTCACGCCATCTCCTATCAGACCCATCCTTCGTCCAGCTCTCCCTTTTCCGACTATGCCCGCGAACTTACTTATCTCTCCAACCCTTCCATCCCTGCACAGCACTCCCAATACTGGCAGACTACCAGGGACGAATCACTTCGCTATCTCTCCTATGGCACTCCGTACGTACTTATCCCTGCCTGTCTTTCTCGACTCACTCCTCACCCCTGTAGCGTCAGCCAATACAATTTCTCTCCCTCCACGACCTGGACCCTCGCGCCCACTAACTCTTCCTATGACCCACCGTCTATAGCCAACTCCGTTCTTCAGCGCTTCAACCCGACATCAGCCTATCCGACACCACCCCCGCCCGGAATCCGTTCCTCGTCCTCCTCGCTTGCGCACGCTCTCGGCTACCCTAGCCAAGCCAAATCACAGCCACGTGTCTACAAGCCAGAGGATTCAGGTCCCTTCTTCAAGGACTTTCTCCACCGTTCCGCCCAGCTTTTAGATTCGAAGCCCATCCAGCCCGCCAAAACCCCTCAGCATTCACCCTCGAAAGTAGAGTTGCTCCCCCCGAAGCAACCACCTCCCCAGGCCATTCCTCAACCTTCCGTAACTCCCAGGAAACGTAAATCTCCAGACGAGTTCATAACTCCTTCGCAAAAGCGCATACATACGGCAAACTCCACAAACTCGCCTTCTGTCTTGAGGTCCACGAGTGAGACGCCATCTCAAAAGTCCTCAAAATCTTCTCGTCAAGTGTTGGCGTATGTTAACGTCCCTGCGCCCACTTGGAAAACACCCTCGACAAAGTCGTACTCGGGCGATCTGGCCTCTGGGGAGGAGGATGGAGATTATCTGCGTAATGATATTCATGGCAACGTCAAGTCCTCCGCTCGGCGCACGGGAGACAGGGACGAGCGAGGTATCTCAAGTCATTTTCGTTGCGTCCAGCATCACTGACATCGTGTGTATCACAGCCCCGCTCGAGAGGCTCAACACCTTGATTGAAGATATTCTCGAGGCGGAAGACTCCCTTGCAGCCGATATTGAACTTGCTGACCTCCCAAAGGAATACTTCTCTCCCCTCACGGTTGACTGCAATCACCCACATCTCCAACCAACTATCATAAGAAAATTGACAAAATACATCAGTCAGCTGGCTCGTCCCTCAATAAGACCTAGACGTACAACGCGTGAGGGGGTCGCCAATGTCAGCTCTGGGTCAAAGGCACGAGACACACTTGGAGATCTCGGGACCCCTGTTTTGTCACGACTGTTGAAGATTTTAGAGCGCTCGATCAAGGCAGGGGAAGATTTAGATCCTCTACGCACTTCTACTCATCATCCTCCGCCACCCTCATCACCCAGCAAGTCAAAAAAAGGCCAGAAGGTTCCGGCGGATGGCATGGATGTACAGGAGGAGGATGGTCCTACTGTGCATGATGCGAATCCCCAACAACTTACAGACTCGGACGTCCATGAGCTGGCCGTTCAATTACAAGTTTCTCGGGATAGCATTCTCGCTGCGGATTGCTGTATGGCACTCTTGAGTGGTGAGAGTCTCACAAAACAGGTTCGTCGCTTGATCTCGTGCTTGTGTCCGATTCACTCAGTTAGGCTACAGCTTTACTCGGAGGAGTTGATCACGACTTGCCTTAGCACCGTTAAAAATCAACTCACCTTGGTCGTCTATCCCTTTGCAGAGGGCACGAGTGTCAGCGGAGCAGCGTCCCCTCAACTTAACTGCATTCTTCGCTACACACATTCCAGCTGCGGGGAATTGCGGAGGTTCCTAACCGAGCTCTTTCAAGCTCTCGCTGCAGCTCTTCCTCGCATTAACTCCCTATTTTCTGCAGACGGGATTAGCATGTCTGATGTAATCATTATCCAAGCGGTTTATATCGCTATAGGACCGTTCTTTGTGGTCGAATCTGCTGAAAGTGACTCTAAGGGTAAGCGGGAGAACGTCGTGTTGAGCACATTAGGGAACAGTGCCATGAGAGGTCTTCGCCTCGATGCTCTCTCGATTATTCGAAGTGTGAGTATCTCGTTTATGCCCAAGTTTAGCTAAGCCGATCCCTTCAAGGTCTTTGCAAATCACGAAGATCAACGATCATGGATCATCGAAGAAATTTTGTCGTCACTTATCAAGCTGTCAAACAGCCATAAAAAAGCGGGACAGTTCCGGTAGGTCCTTTTTGACCAGCCTCACCACGTCCTTGATAACCTCCAAACAGTCTACGCGATGGCCGTTCGATACGCACGGTGTCCGCCCTGCTTCTTCAACTCGTACAGACGTCCGCACGCGATGTTCGAATAGCAGCACGAAGGATTTCCAAAACTCGCCAAAACCGTGCCCTGCGGAACCAGGACAATACGACGGAGAAAGCTAAAGACGTCATTTTCGATGAACAAGATGTAGAGGTATGTAGGATAGGGCGTGCCGTGTTTCTTGCACACTCATGACACTAGGAGATACAACTGTATCTGTCGGGCCTAGACTCAGCCACCAATGCCGCGAAAACAATCGTCCTCTTTCTGACGCAGAGGTAGGTTCTTGTTCCTGCATCCACTTGCAAACTTTCATCGCTTGTAAAGGTCTGGGAAGGGGAAGCTGACGAAGAACTCGAACGAGGCCGAGTATCGAATCATTCTCGATAACCTAATCTCTGACCTCTTGGTCGTCCTATATTGGCCAGAGTGGCCGGCAGCAAGTTTGATTCTGAGCGTGCTTTGTAAATTCATGGTATGCTCCTTTTTGGACATGGACAGTTGTGCGATTCAACGTTCTTTCTTTCCCAGGTGGCCTCACTGGATGACGTGAAGACGAGCGTTCATATAGATACTAACGCAGCCAAGGCGATAGCTTTAGACCATTTGGGGGTCATCGCAGCTCGATTACGATCAAGTACAATCAGAGTTCGACAACGGTGCGGTAAACATCCAATTGTCCCCCTGGATGAGGTATGCATTTTATGTCTTGAAAGATTCGGTCTCACGGGGTGGCGCTGTAGATTCTTTCGACGGAGAATATACACGATTTTGAAACGCTCCTGGCCCGTCACGAAGCAATCTCTTCCCACTTGTTGAAACGTTCTTCTGATGATCAAGCCTACGAGGTACGTCGTAAACTACTGTGAACGACCACAGCTATATGTCACCTCGCCGGTGTTAGAGTGCGCGAGAACTTACTTCTGCGATGTGGGGTCACGAACTAGCAAACGCTTTGCGAGTATTGCGTGGCACACTACCCTCCGACGATGACGGCGGGTACACACAAAAATCATCGACGACGCTCAATCTTTGTGTGAAGCTTCGGAACGCCCTGCATGAAGTATGGACAACCCGCTCTAATGACGTTTTCGACGTTGGGTGAGTGTGTATCAACATGACCTGTCTCATTATTTTATACTTTGCTAGATCTGAAGAGGAAGCGGCTCGTGTTGACCTACTTGCAGAGGAGATCGGCACAGTCCAAAATCTTAGGAGCTCCTTCGGACCTATACTCAATGTGGTGCTGATGGCTCTTGATGCACCCCCTGTGTTCATGCGAACCAAAGCCCTGCGAGCGCTTGGCCAAATCGTGACTAGCGACTCCAGCATTCTTTCCACGGTAAGCACGTGTACAATGTTAAGCCGGTGCAAATACTCAACCCAGGACAGGCGAACGTACGAAGAGCTATTGAAGGCCACCTTCTAGACTCTTCTCCGGCTGTCCGAGATGCCGCGGTTGAGCTGATTGGTAGGTACATGATTGAATCGCCCGAAGTCGTTGGCGATTACTACTCGAGGATTGCCGACCGTATAGCGGTATTCGCTTTTCCACACTCCTCACCAACCGTTCGCTGAATCTGACTACAGGACACCGGGCTTGGAGTACGAAAGCGCGTGATCAGGCTGCTTAAGCAATACTACGGTGTCGCTGAGGACTTGGGGCGTCGCGTCGACATTTGCACGAAGCTCGTATTGCGAATGTTGGACGAGGATGACACCGTCAAGGACCTCGCCGTCAAGACCGTGGAGGAGTTGTGGTTCCAGAACATGCCGTCCCAAGTTGTCCCCCCCAAGGGAAAGCCACCTTCGTCCAGTAACACTCAGGATAAGACCTTCCCGCTCTCGAAAGTGTCCGTTATCATGGGCGTGTCTGCTTACTTCAAAGACAAGCAATCTCCTTTGGAGGACCTCCTTCACAAGATCATGTCGAGCCAAAGTCCTGTGGATACTCCCTTCATGCATGCGAAGTACTCTGAGATATGTGAAACCCTGATCGACGGTCTCGTCGATGCTTCCGACCTCCCTGGTTTTGTAAGCGTTGAATGTGTTGTTAAAAACGCTTCAGGCTCATTCGCATTTCAGACGGTTCAATCTTGCATCAGAACGCTTTATCTGTTTGCAACCGCATATCCGTCTGTACTGTCTGGCAGCAATGCTTTCACGCTACTACCCTACTTGAAGAACCCCGCTTCCGTTAGTATAGACCCATTGGTTGCGTGTAGTGTTCCTGATTTCGCTTCGTAGCCCGAGGAGTTGGCCGTGACTGACTATCTGCTCCGAGTTTTCCGGATATCCATCCCGCACATGCCAAAAACCGCCGTCAAGTTTGGTCAGGAGCTACAGTTGGTTTTGCAACCCATGATCGTCAAGCCGTCAAACGTTGGTGGTGTGGTGGTAGGTTGAGTTCACACATCCAAATATATGTCTGACTTTATGTTCAAGTGTTTACAAGAAAGCGTCGCGTGCATGTGTGGTGCTGTACAACACCTCACGCATGACTTCCATCGACTCGTCGCTCTATTGAAGTCGTGCAATGGTTGGGCCCTTTTGTGTTGAAGCATCGACTCTAATCTCGTGTGCTTTGCAGCTCGTCTTCAGCAGGCTATCGCCCGCAGTGGCAACACGATGTCCACCGTTGAAACGCGGACATTGTCTATCCTCATCTTCATCGTGTCCTTACTCGGAGAACATTGCGACTTTGATCACCTCCGTGTTGAGAGACCTGGTAAGTACAATATATGCTCAAGTTTCGAGAAAGATCTGATTTGTTGCAGAATTTGCGACCGAGTTGAATAGCGTTTCAGAGGTAAATTAGACTAACGGAATACTGTCAAGTCTTCTGACCACCATCCCGCGATAGGGACCTATCGTGGAACATATTTACAATAGTTTGCTCTCCCTCTATGCAAAATACAACGATGCTGGTCTCAGGGGACGGATCTTGCAGTGTCTAGGTGCGTTTCGCGTACTTCACGCATGTACGACTTTACAAAGCTCCTTGCAAGGCTTCCTGTTTCGCGCTCAGCCTACTCTGATGACGTTGGAGCAGTCTGCCGGGATTATGGATGCGATCTTTAGTTCTCCTGACGAAGAAAGCCGAGGACGGTTACTGAGGATCATGCAGGACTTCCTGGTTGCTGAAGCAGCGAAGCACGCTGAACAGCGCAAGGGTGAGTCGGTCGTCTTATACAACTTTATCGGTGTTGACGTACACCATTCCAGCCTCTGGCAAAGGACAGGGTGACGGTGTTGTGGATATGGCTGAGCTTGTTGGTAATACCGAAGGGTTCGCGGATTCGGGGTAAGAACTGTCGCCTCTGATGCCCAGGAGATGATGACGAGCTTCTATTTTCAACAGGGTTAGCTCTGCGGTCGTTCAACGTTACATTTCACCTATTTTGGAGGCTGCGCTCTCTCAGAACCCGCAGATACAAGCTGTCGCTGTTGACATTCTGACCTTTACCGTCAAGCAAGGGCTTGCACATCCGCTTCAGGTATGCAATGCATGCTATTGTTGGGTCGCTGATGAGATAAAAAACAACAGTCCTTCCCGATCATTGTTGCGCTTGAAACAAGCCCTGTCGCAGCGACAAGCATCCGAGCAAGCGCGTTGCATGCTATTTTGTACAACAAGCACATGAGTCTTCTGAATGCTCGTTTTATTGTCAGCGCGAGACAGTCGTTTGATTACCAGAGAGCGATCTCGCCGAATAATGTTCAAGGTCGGTTCACTTTTGATTCATTTTTGACTGACACTCATTTGGTCGCTGCAGGATATCGTATGCAACCTGAGCCAACTGCACTGTTGCAACGATGGTATTCACTGGTTCGGGAGAAAAGAGCGCCTCGACAGGATTTCTTGAAAGCGCTTGTCAAAGCATTCGACATTCCGACCGCATTGAAGTCATCACAGGTAGAAATCCATCTTCATATGCCACCATTTCCTTCTCATTACGACGAACAACATCTAGGACGACGTCGATTTTTCCCGCTACATGGCCGAGAACTTTGCTACTCTGGATTACAAGACTCAAGAGGAAGCACTCACTGTCGTCAAACACCTCACGTCTATTTTATCCACTTCAGGAATGCAACTTATAGAAGTTGTTTCTCCTTCGAACTTACTTGTCCAGTTGCATGAGCCGCAACAGCAGTCGGACCCGAATGGTACCTATGTGGCTGTAAGCGGAACGACTGATATTGTTGGCAATCACTTATCAATGCCATAGAAGCCCACACCACAACCTCCATCAGAGTCGATCCTTAACATCGACGTTATGAGAACCTCGGTTATAATCTGCATTGTGATGCTGCTGAAATCTCATCTGAAGGGGTTATATGGTCTATCCGAGGAGTAAGTCAGCTTGTGCACTCGCATCGTCATTACTCATCGGGGCCCCAGAAAATGCAGTAAATTTGTCCCGGGAAAGAAGAGTGCTGTTGGAGATAAACCTGCTATCAAACGCCATCAGTTTCCGATATCTTGGGAGCGTGTACCGTTCGCTATGGCACTGCTTACCCTTCCTGAGCATCTGGCAGCACAAAAAGCGACGGTAAATCAGGTGTTTGCTCGCTACGTGGATTGATCACTGAGATTTTTCTTACTCTAGTTCCTTCAGATATGGAATGCAGATGGTGTGGTAGCCGAACCCGAGGACGACCTTGAGTGATACATCCTTTTTGTTGGTGTTCTGCATGTTTTAAAAGCATATATTGTTATCCTCTGTGCATTAATGTATTGTACTCTCTGCACAATACCAGTAGATCCAATGGACTTTCGATGTTTAGTTTTCCATCAAGATATATCTTGGCGACATAGCAAGGTGTAGATGCCTAACCAATATACACCCTACTCTGTCGTTCAAGATCTATCTTCATGCATCTAAGGATTCCTACTCCAGGTATGCGTGATCTCTACGGTTTGACGACGCTACCGTCTATGAAAGCGATCGGCCCCTTTGGCATTTGGCCAATAGCTTTCTGGATATCATCATCCAAGCATGGCTCATCTTCGTAGACCCACTTCAGTTTGCCGCCATAGCACTCCGGCAAGTCTTCCTCGTCAATTAGTTCACGAAGCGTATCTCCGGGATCCTTTCCCAAAATATGAACCTTGCGACGGGTACCCTCGTCGAACCAGCCCTAGCCAAAATGCTCAAGCGTCATGCCTTTCTCATCGCTTGGAAGGGAGGCGTACCTTGACCCAACTCCAAACGGTAGGAAAGAACGACGGGCAGTTGACGATGGCGATGGTATGCAGCGTTTCCGGGTAGTTGGCAGTGGCCAACGTGGATGCTTGTTGGAGGTGACTCCGGAGAGACCACATGTCTCTCAGCGACACGTCTGCCAAATCTATGATGGTCATCACCGAGGATATCGGCGACGTCCGTGGGTCATGGGGTACATGGTCACAAAGGGGTAAGACGAAGCGGGTCATGCATTCGTAGAGCACGATGCTACAGCGAAGAGGAGTCAGCCGCCATCGCCTACTTTCGTGACGGTTACTCTATTGATTGCACGTACATCCGCTGCTCCCGTCTCTCTGACGGAACTGCATCCAACTCGCGGCGCAACGAGCTGTCGACGGAAGCGAGTCGGTAGACGTACAACGGTATACCTTGCTGTAGATGAGATCGGTCTCGCCATTGCCGACATTATACAATAAACGAAGGTCAGAAGCACCGTACTTTGTCTCGGCGTCCCGTCCAGCGCGGATAGAATCTCCGGCTCGACTCCAACTCGTCCATGTCGAACGATTTGAACAGCGCGTCGACGTTGTGTTGCCCTCGCCATGCCTCCGTGCGCACAAAATGTTTCTCGGCCCTTTCGAGGTTCCACAGACGTGCGCGCAGAAAACGCCTGCGGTCGTCAGGGCTGGAAGCACGTCGAGAGCGAGGAACGGGGGGCAGACGCACAGGATAGTTGCATCGTCATGACTGGCTCGTGCGCCGTCAGTCGCAGGTCGATAAAGACCTGCATTGGTGAGGTTCGCCTTGAGCACCTCGACCAGCCGGATACGGTCGTCTGTGTCGATTGCCGACTGGCTTCTTTGCAGTGCTTGATTCTGTGTGTCTATGTCGTTCGGTGGTGGGGTGGCATTCGCGACAGCTGGAGCAACACCATTAGCCAGAGGGCCATTCAGGTTGGCGCAGGACCCGTCGGGTTGAGTGGCCATGTCCAGTGATCAGTAGCTGTGGACGAGTTAGATGGCCTACTGGGCAGCACACCGTGGGACCATGGTCAAAGCAATCGTTTGCTGTCGGGCCTTTGTCATTCATGATCACAAATCCCGCATGCCGAAACAACAACCACGTGCAAGAACTCATCTCTCCTCGTCACAGTCCTACGTGCCAATTCAGTGTGCTTAGTCCCTGATTCATCCAAGAGATTTACATGCTGTGCCCCCCCACGTACGGCATGCAAACAATGTGAAAGGATCACTCGATAGTCCCCCAGATAGCTCTGCAACCTGTGCGGAATCAATGGCCTCTCCTTCCTGTGCTTGAGAGGTTGCCTAACAAGGAAGAAGGTTCGGCAGACCACTTCCACACACGTTCGACAGCGACACAATCGCCGGGGCACCGTCTTCGGTTGTGAGATTGACATACTACATCCATGTAGAGGCAAGTGGATGTAGATGTAGATGTTTGAGCTGTTCGAGGTGACCGTGATATCTTAGACGCGTCACTCGCCTTGAAATCGATGCCATTACACCCGTGGTAGGACCGCACATGCAATTCGCTTCGATGACCGGTCGGTTGCTACTACAACCACCCGTCCCCGTGAACTTCTGGAAGGTGATATTTTGCCAGGTCAAGTTCCCCGTCGCCTGCGGGCAGGCCTCTTCTGAGCACCAAAAATCAGAGATCTGAAAATGCGTCATGAATCCAATACGTCCTAAGTTAGGCGTGCGTTACCTGGATGGGGTAGGTAACATCGATCTACGTCTTACGGATCAGCATTCCACGAACCCCTCACGCGAGGGCAGACGTTGTCTTACAAGCGTAAAACTGTTGGATCAGTGCATGAGACCTTAGGTCTCGCCCACAGTCAGTCGTTCGGCGGACTTACTCGACGTATGTTGCGTTCTTGACAACGCCTGACGCGCAGGGGTAAGACTAGAGAGAACCAAAACTGCG
>JBBPOB010000843.1:0-12619 GCA_038091275.1 Tylopilus subfusipes | reverse complement strand
CATTGATGACCCTGAACACTGCCCAGCATGGCCTACTGAGGCTATGCCTGTCAATGTTGACATGAGAACCATTCCCATCATCAATGAATGGCATTATTAGCTCATGCATTGCCTCTGTGATTCCCATGCCTACACAGCCTCCTGTAAAGTAGCATAAAAGGAGGGCTGATGTGCTGATAAGATAAGATAAGATCCCCCCCTCAGAGTGGAGATTAGATCTTCACAAAGGATTAGATAATAACACTTATACTAGTCCAACCTTGTATATGCTATTCCCCATCTTTGAACTAGCACTAAAGCAGAAAGCTAGTACTAAAGAGGAAGGGTTACTAATCAGGCACTTATCTGATTATATAAGCTACACTTACTGGATAGCCACTCCAGCAGAAAGGCAATTGTAACCTAGATAAATCTAATCTAAAAATATCTAGTAATTGTTAACATACACTAGTGCAATTAGCACTCCAGTTTTCCAATAAAGAGGTTTATTACTAAGCCTTATTGAGTGTGAACTGAGTGAACCTTAAGCGAATTTTCCCACACTTCTCCCCACCACATTTGATAACTAACTCTCACACAAAGTGCCTCATGATATTTTCCCTAGTTAAGTCTTGCTAGGTTTACTATAACTCAACTAGTACCAGGCATTAGGAACTGACTATCTCAGAAATTACTACACCTGGTAACCATATTCCTAAGCCTTCTCACACAGCCACAGCTCCCATGCCTTAAGCAGAAAAGGACACGGAAGCTTAGACCTTTGCTAGTCAAAGTTTGATTAGCCTCAATCATACACCGGTTGCTAATAAACATTAGCAATACCAACACCATATGCTAGGAAGAAGCCAACCCTATTCTCTGAATAGATTATTTGAGATTGGAAGAACAACCGGGGATCCAATTAGCTAAGTTTTCTTACTCACTTACTAGCAATGCTATTGTTTGATCTGGTAGGTGCATTGTCCATCACCAGCTTATAGTTAGATTGGGCCTGGAAGGAAGATAGAAGAGTCCCCTAGCATCCATTCATCTTTCCCTGACTAACAACAATGTGCCTTTCCACTGATGTCCATTTTTGATTTGGACATTGTTGTATCCCTAGCAGACATCGAATTTAGTGAAGATGTGTTGTCCTTTGAGCTTATCAACAAGGTTGGAGATTAGGGGTAGGGGGTATGCGTCTCTAACCATATGTTGGTTAAGGTATTGGTAGTCTTGGCAGGGTTGCAACTTGCTGTCCTTCCTGTTGACAAAGAAGAAGGGAGCAGCTTGTGGGGAATTTGATGGTCAGATTTTTCTGGCTGTGAGTTGTTCATTGACAAAGTTGTTGATTGCTTCTCTTTCTGCAGGATTTAGAGGGTAGATTTTCCCTACTTTAGGGACAACAGATTCTTTGATGTTTATTTCATGGTCATAGGGGCATGAGGGAGGGAGGGAGCCTACCGTTGGCTCAGTGAATACCTTTGTGAATTCTTTGAACTTCTCTGGGATCTCCACCTTTGGTGTATTTTTGTAAGCCAGTGCAGCAAGCTCCATTGTGGTGGTAAGCTTAGCTACAATTCCTGCAGGGAGAAAGCATGACCCATGTTTGATGATTCGTCCTATAGTTCATGTGGTGACAGCCTTGACAATGAAGTCGTCAGGGGTATCATAGCCTAAGTAATTGTAGAGAGTGTTGATGTGTTGTACATAGACTTGGTTTGGTAGGGGTCAGAGGCATTTGTTGTTTTGGTGGTAGTCTTGTTCATGGAGGGCGAATAGCTCTTGGGATTGGTCTTGGTTCTCTGCAATGATTAGGGTTTGTCTTATCCAGTCAATGGAGGGGTTAACTTCTTTAAGCCAAGGCATCCCGAGAATGACATTTTCTCATCCACAATTCATGACATAGAAAGTGTGCTTGAGGGCAATCCCTCTAATGTCAAGGAATAGGGTGGTGGTAAATTTAATATCCCCTTTCCTGTTTCTGGTTTGATCTATGTTTTGTACAACTAGGGGGATATCGAAGCGTGTGGTGAGAAGTCGGTGTTTCCTTACAAATCCCCAGTCTATACAGGAGATATCTGCCCCACTGTCAATGAGGGCTTGGATTTCAATGGCTTTGAGATTTCGGTCTGGTACAAGTATCTGCATGGGTAACTTCATAGATTTGGCAGTGGATACTTTTACAAGATGGATTCTTGATTCCTTAGGTACCTGCATTGAATGGGTATCTTGGTTTAAAAATCTTCATGGAACATGAACCAGATTCTTCGTCCTCTACTTCTTCAACTTTTGTCAAGGTTTCTTCAACTTTCCTCACTTGGGGAATAGGGGGTCACAACATGGGTTTATTGTCCTTAAAATGTGGGCAGTTGTGGCTGCCATGTCCTGATTGCCTGCACCGGAAGCAAAGGTTTTCCTTGATGCAGCAGGCTTTCTCTTCTGGGGTAAGATAGGTGACTTTAATGGTGTCAACATCCATAGTGTTTGGATTGTGGGAGGGAGTAGATCAAGGAGTTGGTTTGTAAGAGGTGAAGATGGGTTTTGGACGACAGAAGGCGATTTCATCACTTCGTTCAAACTGCATTTGGAAATGGGTGACTTTCTCATACCATTTCTCGATCTTTTCTGGAGTCTTTTCCATAGTATAGACTTGCCTCATAAGTGGTGGGGGAATTCCGGCAGCAAAATATCCAATCAGCACCATGTCATCTTCTACTTGGGCGAGGGCAATGTTATTTTGGAACTGGGCAATATATTTGGTCAAAGTGGGAAGTATACTCCTCTTTTGCCGGTAGGGTTCATCTGGGTGGTGGCTAGCCAAGAGATAGCGTTCCCTTGGGTGTCATGGTGTTTAAATGCCTTCTTAAAGACGATTTCAAATTCCATCCAGGTTCCTATTGAGATGACGGTTCCTGTGATAGCTTTTGCCTGAAAGGTGGATGCCCAAGTGAGAGTGGATCCCTTGGTCATGTGTGAAAGGGCAAAGGCCACTTTCTTCACGTCAGTGTTGTATACTTGAATGTTTACTGCCAAGTAGAATTGTATGGAGTTTAGCCATGGTATGGCTTGAGTATAGTCCCCATCAAAGGGTTCTGGGGCTCCAAGACGAAGTTCGGTTGGTTTGGCTGGAGTAGCCATGGTAGGAGTTGGTGAAGGGATAGAAGGAGGACTAGGAGGGTTTGGAAATAGAAAGGGGCCAGGTATGGAAGGGTGAAGAGGAAGGAGTGCAATGGGTGTTGGGGAGAATGGGGTGGAGGGTAGAGTAACAGTTTGGGAGAGGTCAAGAGCGAGACTGGCTACTTCCACTTGTTCTTCCACAGTAAGGACTGCAATGTCAGGGTCTTCTTCTTCCAAGTGGTGGGAAGAATTGGAGAATTCTTCCAGTACAGCAACCAGTGGTTGGTTGTGAAAGCCTAAGCTCCACAAGGCACTTGGGATACGGGGTTGTTGGGAAATGGTGGAGATGCATGCAGAGGTCACTCCATGGAGACACTAGTTCTATTGTTATACCACTAGGCGTATACTAACTAAGAAAATGTAGGCTTCACCAACAAGGATGGTTTCTTGGTTTAGGTCACTGTTGAGAGAGGCAACATGGACCACTAGGACTGTGTCTAGGAGATTATTCTTGACTGTACAAGAGGCAAAGTTGATGAACAAGATGGCATCAGAGATAAAGTCTTCAACATATGTCTTTTCAACCATCTACAAAACCAAAAAAAAGCTTCAGAACAGTTGTGGTACTTATCCTCTATTGTCTTAACTTCCTTCACCCACTGTTACGTCGCAAGATGTATACTACCTTCCAAAGGCTAAGACTACGTAGGCTTCTCCGAGTAAGAGGGTTTCTTTGTTTAGATCTCCGTTAAGAGACACAATGTGGATGACAAGGATTACGTCCAGAAGATATACTCCTGTCGCCGGAGTAACGATTCGAAGGATCGTTTGTGCATCGGACATGAGAATGTCGACAAGCCTGGTGAACACCAAAGACAGTACTTTGGAGAGATGTCGCTTACTTGTGTAAGTCAACCATAGAAGTCTTTAGACTGAATAGCAAAGCTACTCAGGACACGACGAGGTCAAGAACACAAGTGTAGATTGCGAGTGGCGGTCAAGAGTATAAGAGAAGGCTAGTACTACAAAAGGACTAGCGTGAGGATTGAGGGTAACAAAGGCATGACTTAAGTAACGTAAGACTTGGCACACGGACCATGACGTAAAAGGAAAGAGACCAGAAAGGAAACAATCAAGAAAGAAAACATAAGAATAGTATTGTTACGTCGTTAGACATATACTACCTCTAAGGACGAGGACGATGTAGGCTTCCCCGAGTAGGGTAGTTTCAGTGTTCAAGTCTCTGTTGAGAGAGACTAAGTTTATAACAAGGAAAGCATCGAGGAGGTTATTCTGGTTATCACAAGTTGCAATACGAGTGATTGCTCGAGCGTCACTCAATAAAGAGTCAACAAGACAGGTGAATCCTGAAGACAGTGCTTTGGTGAAGGTGTTGCTTACGTTCATAAGTTGACCAAGGAAGTCTTTAGACTAAGTCAACCAAAGTTGCTTAGAACACGACAAGGTCAAGTCACGACGAAGGTTATAGATTGAGCTAGACTGGTAGAGGCTAGTAGTTCAAAGAGAACTAGCATAAGGAATCAAGGTAATGGTCACAGTGTTTAAATATCGGTAAGTTCTGCGCACAGACCAAGACAAGAAAGGAGATCGAGAAATCGTGTCACTAGTACAAGCCAATCAGAAATTGAGATGATGTCATACAATTCAAGAATCCAATGAAAAATGGTAGTCAGGAAATCGTACCATTGGTACAATCTTCCAATGGAAAGGTGAGATCCTATATCCTAAAGAGGATTAGGATTAGTAATACATGGCAGTGAAAGTCAAGAGCGCGCTAGGACTAGTACAAGGGAAGAAAGAGAAATTGTAACAAGTATGATGTGATGAGCCAATAGAAATCAGGAGTGGAAGAGTCATATCACAAGTACGTGCTCCCAATAGGAACATGAGATCCTATGTCCAAAATGGGACTAGAATTAGTAATACAAGTTGAATGAAGTCAAGGCCGAATCATAAGTCAAGTACAAGAAAAGGAAAATCGTAACACCCACTTTGTAAAATCTTCCTCGCTGGTAAGAAAAGTTGTAATATCCAGATCACATATTATCTCATTCCACAAGTTTGGGCTTTGCCAGATGCAGAACACCATTCTGAACAGAATGTGGTTGTAGCCACATTTTCCAAATGTCAAGCTAATGTGGAACTCCAGGCACTTCCCATTGTTCTGTTGATCTTGTGGTGCTCCACAGAAGTAGCAATATTCAAACTTGGTGAAGAAGTTGAATGATTGCCTGAATGCCCTATATCCCCCTACACCAAAGATTGTTCCAGTATATATGAGAAATGATCAAGAACTAGCTCTTCCCCCAGTACAAAATGGAAGAGGCACTTGTCCTGCAACCTGGGCATGTACTTGTTCAACATCTGTGGATGTTCCAAATGAGCTGCCTTGCATTGCCTAGATAGGCTTGCCCTCAGCAAGAAACCCCCCAAACTAAGTGATGGTGAGGAGGAAGGCTCTATTGGTGGCAAAGGTGCTACCATGGAGTCAGAGAACAAATGCTGCTATGTGTTTTGTCAATCCTTGGTAAAGTGTTGCTCTATCCACTAACCTCCATGCTCATTTGCAAGCTGGGAAGGAAACCCTGCTAGTTGTTCTTAATGGCCCATGTGGAGAAGTCAAATAGATCTCCCATAAAGGATGAAGACAGAAAGGTTAAGTTGACCATGTTGTCCAGATGAAGGGTTTGCCAAGCCACCTGTGAGCCTTCACCTGAAGCAGTAGCAAGCTTCTTGGCATTTTTCTCTGTGAGGCCAATGGCCATTAGCTGACCCAAGGCAGCATCTACAAGACTGACTACCTATAAGCCTCCACACACAGCATTCAGTGGTGGCACTACTCCCAATTGAAAGCAATAGGAACCCCTCTCTACTAGATTTCCAGAGTCAGATCTTGGACTTGAGCTGAACATTCTAAATATACCAAGCTGCTGTTCAAACTTGTGACCATATTTGAAACTGCATTTCAGTTACTCAACTATTGAGTGGTGCTCACCATGATGTTGTTGCAACAATGCCAGATCCTGTCCTGCCCTAGGTGGGTGTGTGGGCTTGCTTCAAGGAAACAACCAAGGGAAGAAGATCTGGGGTACTACCAGTAGTACAGCATTTGGACATTCCACACAATCAGCTGAGAAGCTGATGAGGTTACCCACACAAAGTTACATGATGCAAACATTGCCAGGGGTACACATGCATAACTTCACTCATGCAATTGAATCTTATTCAACAAAGATCAGAAGAGACAGCACAGCAGCAACCCAGGCCACCCTTATGCACACTCAGTGCATGCAGCCAGGCCTCTTCATGGGGCTCTGTTTGTGGTGAATGCCAGAAGTCAATTTACTTCTGATCTACTTCCTTCTTACCATCTACCAGTGGTTTCTCCATCTATCATTCCAATCCATTATCCACCACACAAACACAAGGGCTACCAATCTTTAGGCTCCAGACGCTGACAATGACACAAATCCAGTCCATATCAAAGGAGGCCAAATACATCATTATAATTGAAATGTTGTCAGATGTTGGATTACCCATTATTCCTTCCAAGAAGAATAGTGCAAGTATTGAATCAAGTGAGTGGCAAGTATGACCTTAGTAGGTACACATATCCAACCTTGCCCATTTTCTGAGCAGTTCACACAGACCTGACTCTCTCTGACAACATCCAATCTCAAGTGCATCTATTCATCACTCTGACTTGAATCCACTAATGCCTATTGTTTTATAGTTGCTTCAAGCACTTACACATGTTCACCCTGTGGCCTCACTAGAGGCCAAAGTGTTTGCTGTTGAAATCCAGTTCACAAATGGAGAAACTATTTTCTGTTTCATACACCAGCTTGAAAGAATTGTATGTTAATAAACCCTCTTTAGACCCCAACTGATGTGACTTCTTTCAGGGTAGAGTCACTGGCTGGTTCAGAAGCAAGCTTCTCAGATGTTTCCACTTAAAATTCTGGTATACTAATCACACTCCCTCCCTTCTTCATTATGATCATGGTTTTGAAACCACACCAACATGAATGTACACTTTATCTGCCACAGCAGTATGTCAAATCCATATCAGTATGCTAGTGCTAACAACCATACCACACCCTTTAGCTACTTTGTGCCCTCCTTTCCATTGGCAGGTATCTAAGGTGGTGATCAAATTTTGACAGCAGGTCTATGCACCCCACTTCAACAGGATTCACAAAAGCCTTATACTCACAATGCAACAACCCAAATGCTAAACCTAGAAAACTGTGAACTCCTCAAACTGTTTTGGGAGTTGGCTAATTGAGTATTGCCATGACCTTGTCATCATTCATTTGGATTCCTGAGGCAGTTACTGTCATGCCTAGGAATTCTACTTCCTTGACTCAGAAAGAACATTTCTTGGGTTTGATAAATAGATTGTGCTCTTCAAGGTGTTGTAACACCTCAAATACTATTTATCATGTTCTTTCTGATTGTCTGTTTTGGTGAAGATGAGTAGATCATCTATATAGACACTCATTCACAACTTTGCCACCTGTTGTCTCAAAGGCCTTGGTTGCATTGAGGCTAGTCTAGGAATTGCTCATCAGTGGCATAATGGAGAGAGGGTGTCCATTTTGCACATGAAGTCAGGGCTCTTGCCCAACATTACCAAGTCTTTGAACAACTTCCTGTTGAACAATAGTCAACTTCATAACAAACACTGTGGAACATACATGTATACTGGGGGATTCAGATACATCAGCCATGACTGACTACATGGCTGATTCCCCTTTGGAATTCATCTTTTGGTTTCAACTTTGTGGAGCTGGAAGGGGTTCATGCAGTTGACAAACCTGGCAATTATGCCACAAACCACAGCCCACCACCTGTGTATATCCCTGCATTCCAACCAGTGGGGCACTGTTTCTGCTCCTACCAACCCCAAATGTGGATTCCCTGCCACACTCAGGCTATAACAGAGAAGGTGGCGTCTTTCCTGTTCTATGAGCGCAAAATGTTTACTGAATAATCTGAGCGGAGCATTTTAGTGCTTTTGTCTTTTTCAGTCAATGAAGCCAAAACATGTTGGCACCTTAAGTCAACTGTTGTGCCCCAATTGCTGGCTGGAATTCAAAGAAAACATTAGCTCTGGGCTTGGAATATGCTGTAGAACACATTCCATGATGCCTGGTAGTAAGATTATCAAGTTGCGATTTTTCAGATTTTCATCCCTACCAGAATTTCATCAACATGAATTTACTCATCTGAAACAAGCAAAAGTGGCTGACAATGGATAAAATCTGCAGGAAACTAAGTACAGGAATGATCCAGATTATTCTAGAGCAACTTTCATAAGTCCTGGATCATCCAACATCATACAGAATGCAGCTCGGACATCTTCAAAATGACCCTGCAAGACAAAACCTTGGGATGGCTAATGCACAAATGTGCTACCCAATGATAAGTAGTTTCACATAGTGAGTTCTCAAACTTAATCTGAAGGTGGTTCTTCCACTGTGTATGTAGGATATATAAGTGCTCAGTCAGTGTTTGTGCTTCTGTGGGATTTACTGAAAATGCTGGGAGTGTAAACTCTTTGGGGTAGTTGCCTGAGATTCTGCTCATCATTGGCTAGTTCCAAGGTTGAAGAATTTAGTTCTTTTGCTAAATCTTCTTCTTCAGTAATGGAGTACGTAAATCCATGAAGAAGCTTGCACTTAATATAGGGGATTACATGGAAGGCTGCTATAGGTCTAGCTAGTTCACTTCCATCTAGTTCAGCCAGTTTATAGCTTGAACCTTTGGTCTGTTGTAATACCTGATATGGTCCTAGATATCTTGGTTTAGTCTTCTGATTCAGTTCCTTTGCAACAACAGAGTTTCAGATCAAAACTAGTTCCCCTGGTTTGTAAGATCCTTTGACTAAGCATGTTTCAAATTGCTTTTCAAATTGCTGCTTAGAGTGCAATCTAGCTTGTTTTAATATATTGACAGCTTTGGCTAAGTTCTCTGGTCATCTTTCTAATTGTCATAGATGTAAGGCTAATAATTCTGAGGTTGTTAGATTTGACTCAAATCCTTCCACTAGGAATGTAGATTTCATAAGGTCAAACAAAGGGTAGAACTGGGTCTACTACATGTAATAGATAGTAAGCTGAATATCCTGTTGACCTCCTGACAGTAATGTTGTCTGCAAACAAAATACTGCTCTAAGCTTGGTTGGCCATTCATTGATGTTACCCTTACAAGCTTTGACTAGAGCTTCTCGTATTGCAAAGTGACCTTGTTCTACAACTCCATTTGCTTGGGAATTGTAGGGTGATATGAATATCTGTGGGATACTGTGATTTATCCGGAGCTTAGATAAGGCTCCTTGAAGTTCTGGATCATTGTCAGTAACTATTTGTCCAATGCATCCATACCTATAAATAAGGTCTTGTTTGAGCTGAAGCTTTCTTTAAAGCTTGACCTTCAGCATATTTAAATAAGTCATCTCTTGCTATCACAATGTATTTGTATCCTTGTGCAGTTGGCATATACATCACATTCATGTGTACTTTGATAAACACAGTTGTAGGAAGTGATGTAATGATAGGTAAATGTACTTTCTGTGTTTGTCTAATTTGACACTCATAACAAGACTTCACATTGTGTGCTAAGTCCTTGTACATGATTGGTCAATAGACTTGGTGTCTTAGATTCTCCCAAGTGGCTCTGGTGCCATGGTGTCCAAGGGACTCATGAGCTACTTACCTTTGTCTAAAATGACTAGCAAGGGGTTTTGCATCTTTATTTCGTCTAAACAAGCTTCTAGCCTTCACATAGTACTTCTCTACTTTCTTAAGAAAGTCTAGATCTACTTGCTGGACTGAAAGATGGGTTAGTAAGATATTCAAAAATCTCAACTAGAGTGGTCTCCTGCCTTGCTACAGTAGAGTAGCATTTGACAGAAATTGCTAAGCAAACTGCTGTTGTAATCTGCTTCTCAGGTTGCTCCTCAGGTTGATATTTTTCCTAACAGAGTACTATCTCTCATCTAGCCAGCTATCATCATAGACAGGGACTTGTGATTGATCTACTGGTCTCCTGGATAGAGCATCTGGTCCTTTAAATTTAGTAGCTGGTACATGTACTAATTCAAAGTCATAGAGTAGGATTCCTTGAATCCATTGGTTGATCACTGCATTTGGTTGCAGTTCTGGCTCATTAAGCATTCCTTGGATGTACTTGGCATCTACCTCTACCATAAGATTCTTGGCTCCTATAATATAAAGGCAGAATTGCTTCATGGCATGGAATAATCCATATAGTTCCAACTTTGGTTGGGAATAGTTAGCTTCTGTAGTAGAGAAGGGAATGGATCCATATCAGGATGGTCTCTTTTGTCCTTGCTCATCTAGCTGTGAGAGTATTATACCAACTCCCATATAGCTTGAGTCTACAGACAGTATAATTTGTCAACCACATTTGTAGTCAATTGATAATAGTGCTGGAGCTGAGGTGACTAGCTCCTTGAGTATTTCAAAGGATTGCTGACACTCTTTAGTCCATTAAAAGTCTTTCCCTTTCCTCCAAGTGGATGTAATACTTGAGTTGGCTTTAGGGTTCCCCTATCTTCATCCTCAAAGGCAATAGCTGCTTCATTCTTTACCAGAACATACATAAACAGCTGCTCTTCTTCAGGCCATAGGAAGCCTTCATTGTGCATATCATCAAGAAGCTTATTGATATGTTCTTGAGTGAATTTGTGAGTAGGATTGACATCTTGGAAACAGATGTCTAGAGGCTCTAAGATAATCAAGGGATAGGGTGACATTGTGTATATAGGTAATATTGTTGATTTGTTTAATGTAGGACTCCCTTGGATGAGTTCTTTATTACTTGATCAGTGGTCTTATGACAAGTGATCTCCTTACTGCTAGTCTAATAAGGTGCTAGTCTTACAGAGAGTTGCACTGCAGCCAGTGACAAGTGATGTTTAATGGTTTACTTGAACTTATATTGTATTTGACCTCTTATTGCTTCCACAGGTGGATCTAGTCTTATAGAGTAATACAAATGCCAAGGTGTAAGATAAATGCAAAGTTAATGGCCTACTTATGGACTTAAGTCATGTAGGAGTCTGTGTCACTACTGACTGCTGTAGCACCAATGTATGTATATGATATTAATTATTCTGGACTTATGTCATGTAGGAATCTGTGTCACTACCAACTGCTGACATGATTCAATAGAGTTGTAACCTGCGCTGATCAAGCGCAGAGATTGGATAGATGTACACTCTTGCTTAGAGACTTTTGTTTAGCCAGACACATCTTGTTATACATTGAATGAAGGCTCTCTCTTGTCAACTAATGCTAATTAGGTTATGTACAGTATATGTCCATAATAAGTTAGCAAAGGTATACTTCTGGGGCCATTCCTCCCAGAGAATGGACACAGAAAGATTTGTAGCCTATATATAGTAGGGGGTATGGGTATTGACATTCCTCCAACTCACATAGGCAGGGGGCCAATCTTACCCTGCTATGATTGAGGGAGCACTAGTGTGAGAGGGTGAGTGCTAGTTCACTGGTATCAGCAAACTAAACCCTCACCAGGATTGAGGCTTTCTTCTCCATTCACAGTGAAGGAGTTGATAATATCATGCCTAGTGGCTGGTCCCATTAGGATGCTCAAAGGGAGCCTTTAGTAAAGAATAGTCTATTATATCAATGTGAATGTAAAGCTTTGGCTTAGCTTCTCTTTCCTTCAATAGATTGAAGTAGAGTTCTTCGAAATAATGGTAATTAGGGAAAGGAATGTCATCTCCCATATAAAGGGTTTGATGATCATGTGAAAGATATGGAAGAAAAATGGTTTTCAAATTCAAATATATGATATATTTGAAAGCATTAAGAGCCATGAGGGTAGGATAACATTGGCTTTGCAGGATATTGCAGGCATAAGGAAAGCCTGTGACCCAGAGCATTGGAAAGATCAGTAATGGGACTTCCTTTGAAGTTGGTCCTCTTAGGAGGTCTTCCATTACTGGAAGGGCTTTGATCTTCTCTTCCTGATCTGTCCAAAGATCCTGGATCCTTGACCTATGATCCCACAGATCTTTTGCCCAGGACAAATGCTGGTGTGTCATTTTGCTCCTTTAGAGCTTGCTTGACCCAGCAATTTGTTCCTAGCACAAAGCCCCTTGATCTTGGTTCTAAGAGCCAGATATGGCCTCAATCTCTAAAAATAAAACTATTCAAAAAACGAAAATACTTCTTTCTCTTGATGCTGTCCACCTGCTCATTCCAGATATGTGTCCATGGCATGTCCCAATACCTATCAACATATTCAAGCCTTCTGGCTGCTTGTCCCCAAAGTCCACACTAAGGGAACCTTCTTGTTGAATTCTCTGGGTCTGGATTGGAGCTGATTGGTGAATAACAAATTGGCCCTGTCAACAGTTTTTCTGGTAGTGACTCTGCTCCATTCATAAAGGTTTGGGGGGGGGGGGGGGGGGGTGGGTTTTTTAGACAATTTACTGAAAAGG
>JBBPOB010000842.1:0-12625 GCA_038091275.1 Tylopilus subfusipes | reverse complement strand
TTTATTGATGATGGGAATGGTTTTCATGTCAACATTGACAGGCATAGCCTTAGTGGGCTATGCTGGGCAGTGCTCAGGGTCATCAATGCATAGCTCTGATGGGGCTGTGTATAACCTTGGACTTGAGATCAATTTAATCTGACTCTTTTTGGGCCAAAACAAATCTGGTCTTATTAAGGATCCATAGGAATGATATGCACTTATTTGTCCAATGCCGTGCCTGAGTGGCAATTATGTCAGCACTCTAAGTAAGGCAAGGGTCATGTGCTTTAGTGGCTATACAGTCAGCTGATCTGAGAGCATGTGATCTGTGCCTACTACACAAAATTTGCTAGTCTAATTAGCGATCATAATACTAGTAGTCGTTCTGGAGTGGTTCTCAGAGATTTGTAAATATCTCAGGAACGGATGATGGTGATTAAATGAAACTTGGAGGGATGATAGCATATGGTATTGGCTATTTATAGCCAGAAGGGCTTGGTCATAGGATATGTACATGACTCAGCACGTTATGATTTTTGTACAGGTCAGCGTTCCATGAGAAGGTATCCTTGCATGTGACGGCATGATGGTAGGGCAAGTTCATCGTCGTCATTGTCCTCTGGACACACTAGGAGCCCAATGGCCCCTAGAAACATCTTTTGGAGTCCCTCATACTCCCCACATGCATTCTGGCAACATCCGATGAATGCTGCCCATTCGTCGGCAAAGGCATTGAGGAACAGTGCTCCTTGTAGAAGCACAAGTGTTTTAAAATTGAGGGTAATTTTCCCTTGGGCCTTAGGTTGGGGCAGCACTGGCACATGTGCAGACACCACCTGGACATGATTGTGATAAGAGGCAGGTGCCTTGTCTATCTGCACTGCGTGAGAGGTTATTTCATCTGGCTTGACAGTCGTAGTCTGGAGCTGTGCTGGCAGGATGCACACCTGCAGCACTTGGACCATGACTGGAGGGGGGCACTCCACCTGTTGAACATGCTTCACCTTTTTGCAAAGGGTGTCCTTCTTTTTCTTGGCCTTCTCCAAGGCCCAAGCAGGAGGCTTCCATGTCTTCATTGTGACTTTCATGAGGTTGCTCACCTCCAAGGACTTGTGTTTCCTCCAATGATGAAGGAGACTGATTATGTTGGAGGCCTGACAGTAAGAGGGTGCATTTCCCTCAGGTTTCAACTGCGCTTTTGCAAACAAGGCATGGATTTTGTCTGCTGTGTTGTAGATGCGAATGGGGCCCATGATTCCATTCTTCATTTGTAGAGCAGTATCTGGCTGCCTTGTTGGAGCGATGGGAATCTGCCCAGCTCAGATGACTTTGAGCATTGAGGTGGCCCTGTCACCCTCGTATGCACAAATACAATTGTTCACGCGTACAAAGAGGGAACATGTCTTCTTAAAGTCAACTGTGTCACCCAGGATGTGGGCGACGTCAGATACCATTGGTCCAGAGAACAGAGTTCCCTGAACTGTTAGGAGGGGGTTGACTGAAGGTAGTTCCTCTATGGGAGATATGTTCTAATAGGACAGGATGGTATAGATGGGTTTGGAAGAGGGAGGTACCTCCTTTTTCTTGCCCTTGCGGGAGGAAGGGACTGCAGGGCCAGCTTGTGCATGGTAAGACAATGAAGAAGTTTGAGGGGTGGCAGGCTATGCCTGCACCCTCCCCTCGAAAAGACATGACTCTAGGGTTGTCCTGGAGGGGCCAGCATGTGGCTGGATGTCCTTTGTGGGAGCCCCCAGAGATACAAGGCATGCTTGATGGAATTGGCACACCTCATCAGTGGATGAAGACAGGTGGGGGATTTCACTCCCCCATGACTGACAAGAAGTCTCATCACAAATGGCATTTAGATGATTCTGGAAATTGTCCTGTTGTCACCTAAGGTGATTGTTTTTGCGCACGAGTGATGAGTAAGGTTCTTGTCAAACCATGGTGGCTGCATGGTTGGCAAGGTGCTCTACCGTGTTGAGAAAGGCATCATGGGTGCCAGCAGACACAAGGCCAAGATGTGACCCATATTGATTGCAAGCGTTGCATGAGTCCTCATGCCATACAAATGGCAGGAGGGGGTGGGCAACCCACCAACTTGAATAAGAGTGTTTCTGGCGCTTAGAGCACCAGAAAGAGGGGGAATCAACCTGTTGTCTTTTGCCACTGGTCTTTCAACCAGGAGGGGACATATTACGCCTGGAAGGCGAAGAGTCCTATGAGAATGACCTGCCACAGGATGAAGAGTGAGGGGGGGATGGTGTGGGCAAGCACATTGAGAGTGAGGAGGATTGCAAGCAGGGGCTCATGTTGCAGTTGCAATGATACTGATATGTGGTAGTGGTATGAGGAAGAGAGAGGTGTTGTGGACCTCGCGTGATTAAAGTGTTGTCAGAATTTCAAATAAGGAAAAAGACATGAAAATGGAAAAGATCAGCATAATCAAACCTACACTACAATTAGTAATCCTACAATGACAATATGTTTCCTTTTTTTGTTATCTTTTTATCTTTTGTTGTTTTGCTCTATTTTTTTCTATTGACCTTTGTGGGACTCAGTGTCCCTTGGGCCTCCACGCTTTAGTCGTCATATCATGCTTTGGTGTATTTTCTGCCCTTTGGGGCAGCTGGCATATATCCTTCATCCTTTAGAGCTTGAGGTATCTGTCTAGGGCCTCAAACTCCTCGCAATTGGAGCTAGGCTCCCATGTGGAGTCTCCAAGATTCCACTTGACAAGAAAATGAACTCTGTTCCCCATCCACCAATGAGCAATAATCTCATCGATGAACCATTCCTCATTGTCAGTTTTACCAACATCATAGAATGCTTGGGCATTGCACTTGGGAAAGAGGACATTGTCATTTTCCTCATATTGGCGCGATAGTCTGATGTGAAATGTTGGGTGAATATGCCTCTTGCACATCACTTCTGATAGATCCAGAATATATGTGTCTTTAGTGCCATCTCCCTTAAGGACCTTCATTGGTCCAATATACCTCGGGACGAGCTTCTTTGCTCGTCCTTTTGGCAACAAGAGATTCTCAGTGGAGAGATATACCATCTCTCCTTCTTGAAGGGGCTTGCCCTTGCTTTGCTGTTTATTGGTGTGGTGGGTTTGTACCACTCAACTCTCGATGATGGCATCATGCACCATCTCCAGGTTCTTTGTAGCCTGGTGGACAAACATCTGCACACCTGGGGCAGCTGATGTGTATGCATCATTGAGCTTGAGCATCAACTCAGGCATGTATTTATAGTTCAGCTCAAATGGGGCAAATCCCATAGAGCTGCTAATGCTCATGTTAATCATGAACTCAGTCATGGGCAGCTTTGCCACCCAATCCATCTGGTCAGGTTGCACCGACGAGTGTAGTATTTGCACTACGTTTCTGATGGCCCATTCCGAGGTGCCATCAGTTTGCAGATGGAATGGAGTTGACATCAGGAGTTTTGCTCCCAGCATCCAGTGCAATTTGTATCAGAAGGTTGAGGTAAATTTGGTATCTCAATCAGAGATGATTGTCTCAGGAAGCCCATGGAGATGAACGATCTCCCTAATGAACTTCTCAGTGAGCTCAGACACATGAATCATTGTGTTTACTGATACTAAGTGTATCATTGATGTGAGGCGACACGAGACCACCCAGAGATAGTCATATCCCTCACTCGGTGGGAAGGGTCCCACAAAGTCCATGGAAATTGACCCCCATGGTCTTTTTGGAATTGGTAGGCTGTGGAGCAGCCCTTGGGATAATTGATTTTTTCCCTTGGTGGTCTGGCAAGTGGGGCAGGCTCAATAGAACTTGTTGACCTCTCATCCAAGCTTGGGCCACCAATACCATCTGCAGATATAATCCACGGTCCTCAGGGCACCAAAGTGCCCCATGGTCTTGTGGGCTTCATTGATAACCATGGTGATTACCGCATCACCCTGGTATTTTGCATAAGAGAGGCATAGCACCTCCTCCTCTCCTTGATTCTTCGTGTAGAGGAGTTCATTCCTCAATGAGAATTGGGGAAAGTGGCTATGATTAGCCAGGACCTTGGCATAAATGGGTTCATTGCTATAGCCTCCTTGAATTGCTTCTTGGAGGGCCAGCTTACTCCCATATTTGACTGGAGGGACCTGTGATGTCCTGGCAGATTCAAGAACTGTAGGGTTCTCCCTCACACTTGTGCAGGGGGCTTCCTCAGCTGTCCTTTCCGCTGCATAGGCCATCTCCTGTGCCTTCAGTATCTGCGTTTCTCGCTTTTCAATAAGGCACTGGCTCATTCGAGGGTTTTTTCCCTCAGCACTCGTGGCTTTCATCTCAAGCCATCTATTCTGAGGAGGTCATCCCCTTCTGGATCCAGACACATGTCCATGTTTGCCTAGTCAATGTCTTCATCAGAGACCTCATTGCCCTCCTCTTTCTTATAGTACCGAGACTGGCAGTCAGCTACAAGGTTCTTCAAACCCTTAGCATAGATTATTGTCGCATTGAATCATGTCATGTAGTCGATCCAGTGGACCTGTCTACTTGACAGCTTTTGCTGTGTTTGGAGGTATCCTAATGCCTCGTGATCAGTGACGGTCATGAATGGGAATCCAAGGAGCTTGTCCTCCCATTTGAGCAGAGCCTCAATTATTGCGAGCATTTCACACTCAAATGTTCGATAGTTTTACTGAGTGTCACTCAGTTTTTTGAACATGAAGCCTGCTGGGCAGCATATCTTCCATTCGGGCCCTTGCCCATATAGTGCGCCTACCCCATGAAGGGAAGCATCACACATGAGCCAAATGGGCTCATCTTTTCTTGGATCAATTGGCCTAAGGATCAGGTATTTGCATGCCAGGTTCTTGATCATTTGAAAACACTGATTGTGGACCTCTTTCCACCTAAAGGGGTGTCCATTCCTCTGGATCCCTGTTAAAGGCATAGTATACACCAAAATGTCTGGCATGAACTGTGCCAGGTACTCAACAAGTCCTACAAAGTGTTGGACTTCATTCAGGGACTTTGGGGTCCTTCAATTGCAGATCTGGGACATTTTATCCCCGTTAGTGTGAATGCCTTTCAAGTCAATGATGTGACCAAGGCAGTTGAGTTTTTCAGCATAGAGATCACACTTCTCCTTTTCTAGGAAGAAGTCTGCTTCCTCCAGTAGATCAAATACGATCTGGAGATGCTGTTCATGGTCCTCCAACGTATCACTGTAGATGAATATGTCATCCAGGTAGGTGTACACAAAGCATCTGATGTGATCTCTGAAGATCACCATCATTAGGTGTTGGAACATCATGGGGGCATTGCAATCCCCCTATTGCATGACCTGGCTGATATACAGTGACTTCCAAAATTGAGTCAATGTTTTTAGATTTTGAAGTGTTTGTTATATAACTCAGGGGAAAGAACAAACAGAGCCAAAGTATAAGTAAGTGGTGGGAAGCACATGCTCCTGGCCATGTGTGAAAAAAGGATTGATGTAATTTGAATATGTATCCATGGAGATATAGTCAATTCAATTCAATATGTCATTGACTCAATTGTGTAACTACCTGTCACATCTGTCAAAGTTTGATAGCTGTCATATGTAACCCTTGATGGAAGCATGACTGATGGTTGCCATAGTTACTGTATCATAGTAACCACCTCAACTGACACTATTTAAGCACTGATTTCATCTCTTGTGTCTTTCAGATTCACTATGCATTCCATTTCCTCTTCTAAAAAAGAAAACATCCTTTCTCTGGCCTCTAATGGTCATTCTAGTCGCTCTATTGCCTTCAAACTAGGTATCAGCCAGTCTACTATCTCTAGGGTACTCAGGGATCTTCTGCCCAATAGATCTAGACCTTTTTCTGACTGTCCCCCCAAGCTTTCAGCCACTTCTCAGCATGCTATCATTACTCAAATCACTACAGGCAGGGCTGCCAATGCTGTCCAGGCTACCCACCACATCAATTCCATCATTCACAGCCCTGTCTCCTCACAAACAGTAATAAGAGGTCTTAAAAAACATTCATTCAAGGCTGTAACAGAGAAGAAAAAGCCACTTCTTACTGTAAGAAACAAGAAGAAGTGTTTAGCCTTTGCTCTGAAGTATTAGGAATGGTCTATTGAGGACTGGAAGAGGGTTGTTTGATCAAATGAGACCAAAATTAACAGGATAGGGTCAGATGGAAGGGAATGGGTATGAAAACAGGCAGGTGAGGACCTTATTAACAGAGAGGTTCAGGGAACAGTGAAATTTGGAGGAGGAAATATCATGATATGGGGGTGTGTGGGTTGGAAAGGTGTTGGGCACCTTGCAGAGGTTGAGGGGAGGATAGATGCCAACCAATATGTGGACATTTTGGAGGACAACTTGCTTCCTAGCTTGGAGGAATCTTGAATTTCTTTGGAGGATGTTATATTTCAACAAAACAATGACACCAAACACACCTCCAAAAAGGCCAAGAAGTGGACAGAAGACAATGATATCAAAGTCCTGGATTGGCCTCCACAATCTCCAGATCTCAATCCCACTAAACATCTCTGACATCATATTAAAAAGGAGCTTGCCAAGTATCCAAGACATATCAAAGGAGTATGGGAGATTTGGGAAAGAGTGGCAGAAGTATGGAACAATATAGATTCAGAGGTGTGTCAGAATTTAATTGAAAGCATGCCTAGGAGGATCCAAGCAGTGATCAAGGCCAAAGGAGGTCACACAAAGTATTAGAATTGGGTGATTCTGTAGATTTGATACATAGTCACAAAATTGAGTCAATGACTTGCTAATTTGAATTGACTATATCTCCATGGATACATATTCAAATTACATCAATCTTTTTTTCACACATGGACAGGAGCATGTGCTTCCAACCACCTACTTACACTTTGGCTCTGTTTGTTCTTTCCCCTGAGTTATATAACAAACACTTCAAAATCTCAAAACATTGACTCAATTTTGGAAGTCACTGTAGGTCCCATAGATTGTTGCAAAGGCTGTCTTTGGAATGTCCTCCGGTTTGATCTGGACCTGCTCATAGGCATTCAAGAGGTTGATTTTTGAGCAGTATTTTGCTCTGGCCACGTCCATTTGGATCTGGTCTTGATTCGGGAATAGTGTCATGTCTTTTATTGTGTTGTCATTCCGTTTCCAACAGTCGATGACTGTTTTCAGCTTCCTGTTTTTCTTTGGGATGCAGAGCATTGGGGTGGCCTGAGGGACACTCTTCATTTCCCACCATCCAGCGTCCATATATAGTCAGATCTTGTCTGATAGTTGTTGCTTTAGTGCATCTGCACAGTGAGAAAGGTGATAGGTATACCTCTTGCCTTCCTCAATCAGCGGGATTCTGTGATTGACTTCTCACAACAGAGGGAGCTTAGGTGCCATCCCTCCAAGTCTCGTTTTGTACCTTTGGAACCATTGGTTCCTTAGGTGGGGTATTTCTGCATCAGACAATACTTTTTTGTCATTTTTGTTTGTTTTTATAGCAGCAAGACGCTGTGATGGCGAAATATTCGCCTTTTTGGGTATTTTGTCACCGTCCCTTCCCCTTTTATAGCCCTCATAAGGTCTTTCTAACCTCACAGGGCTAGACCATCAGTCATGACTAGGTGAAGGAGCAGCAGGCCATCTGGCCAGCTCATTCTCCTCCAGAAGGGCGATGGAAATTTTGCTGATGCAGATGTGTTGCTTCACAAAGTCTATAATCATTCTGTGTTCTCGGAGGAAAGGTATCCCCAAGATACAATCATATTGGTTGATATTTGCTACATCAAGATAAATCTCAGAAGTTTTGCCTCCTAGCAGAATGTTTGAAGATGCCCCATGGGTGATTTTTGATCGGCTGCTGATACAGCCTAATTGCAACGTAAGCTGTTGCTGTAGAGGGAATACCCTCATTCTTGTGACCTTCGCGAATGCTGGGCTCATGAAATTGCTGGTGCTGCCAGTGTCAATTATGATATAGGTGTTGCATCTGCTGATCTTACCCTTGATCATTGCGCACTTGCACATCTCGGGAGTGATCCTTGATCATGCATTCATAGTGGGAGTGCCCAAACCTGGTTTCATATTCATTGCATACCGGAAGGCACAGGGATTATTTTCCCCTTTGGTTTCAATCGCTGCCATATGCAGCTCCAGTGGTTCAGAAGGGCCATTTGTTCTATGTTAAAATTCCTGTATGGTGTTACTATGTTGACATTATCTGGAAAGATGTATACATCGCAGAGGTAGACCCCCATGACCTGGGCATCAATTTGTTCAAGATCCATGATCATGCTTTTGATCTGTCCTGCAATCCTGTTGTGGTGGATGAGATTTGCTTGATCTGCAGTGAGCTCGGATACTTGGGTGATGACGCTAGTCATCCTTGCAACATGGTTTGCGAGTATTCACATCCCACTTTGGACCTGGTGGAGGTTGAGGCCTTGTGACTCCATTTGAGCCTTGTCACAGTCCTCCCAACCCTGAAGATATTTCCTCTCTACAAACTTTGGCGGAGCTCTCTGTAATGTGGTCAATGTGTGCACTGCAAGCATCACATCTTTCCTTGTGGGTTGGTCTATACAATTTGGACCAGGCCCACTTTCATTTATCCAGTGGGATCAATTCTTCTGCTGGCAGATGCTCAAGAGTCGATCCATTGACATCTATCACATCCACCATGCCCAATGGGTGTTCAGTGGGAAGTGTTTCCACTTGTCTGTCTCACTTTACCCATGTGGTCCCTCATAGAGTTTTTAGCTCTACTTCGTCAGGGTGTATTTCAACCCCTGCAAGCTCCTCTTGCATGAGTCAGAGCTCATTGAGGAGTGCAGCAAGACTACTTTGGAGAGGCCCTGCCTCATTTCCTAGCTTCTGGGCTTGGGTCTGCAGGCCCATTACCTTTACTATGAGGCCAACCCACCTTTTATTCATGTAATGGATATAATATCCCATATGCTGGGTCGCAGTAAGTAGCCACCCTTCTGTATTCCCGAAAGGGACTTGGCCTATCGTCAGCCAATGTCTTGGCCTCAAAGGAACTCCTTCTTCACATGCTCCCTCGGGGAGTCAATTGCCCGATGGAGGAAGGGATCTTCAGATCTCATTCCCTCTTCAATATGATGCACTCGGGCTTCACAGGCTTCACATCTATCTACATGTGTTACACCATATAGAGACAACTACTCCCATTCATTTAGTTCTGGCAGCTACTCCTGCCCTTCCTCTGCATGCATCATTGCACATTGGATGACCAAGTTGTCATTTGACGAATCTTTGTCCTTGTGCATCATACCCAAATTAGTGACAGGTTTGTCATCATCATCATCGACATCGAACTCATCAGTGGATGAGCCAATGACCAAGGTGATTTCCTCGTCATCCCCGGCCTCTAGTTCCTTGGGGGAAGGAGTAGCTCCTTCATCCTCCTGAGGTTCTGGGCCTTGTTGCACCTTGTCTGAATCATTTTGGGCATCAGCTGTGAAGAGATGACACTTCACCTGGGGGTTATTCCCACTGCTCCCTTTGTAGCACTGATGTGCCATGTGGCCTTCCAGACCACACTTATAATAGTGAATTCCCTTGAGGAATCTCTGGGGTTGTTTCCCCATATCATTTGAGTGTGCTTGTTCCTTCCCCTTATGATTGTGATCACCCTTTGGCTTGTTTTTCTGCCTGGAACCTTGGAACCTAGATTTGTTCCAGTAGAGGGTATTACCCTTCCTGAAGAACTTGGGTTTGTTGCCCATGTTCCCATGGGGTGATCATGGCTCCTCTTTTGATACTGAGCACTTATTTTTCCAGGTGCGTTCAAGGAGGTTTTACCTCCAGGGTGCTGGGTAGCACGCATATGAAGGTCAATCACCTTTTGAGCTGTCTCCATTTTTCAAACCTCCTCAAGGATCTCCTGGATCGTCAAGTGTTCTATGGTTATACTGCAAGCCCAGTACATCATGTCAATAAGGAAACTGGGGAGCTCTCAGAGGTATTTCCTCCTGAACAAATAATCATCTGAAGGTTGTACCATCTGATATGCTCGTCACTTTAGTTCATTATAGAACGCGAGCATGCCCTTCCCAGGGTTATACCTGGTGTGGTCGTACTGGTCAGCAGCATTTTGTGCTGATGCTTCATGCACGAACCACTTGAAGAGCTCACAAATGAGGTCTTCAAATATCCAATACTGGACCTGGTGGTTGGGGGATTCTACCTCCTGATCATACCACTGGGAGGCCATGTCCTCCAGGAATAATCCAGTATAGAGGACACAATTATCCTCATGATCAGGACCAGTGATTTTGAAGGTCCTAAACTATTTCAGCAACTGGCTGATCCATTCATTGGATTTCTCGAGGTCATTCTGACCTCCATATTTTCCTGGCTTGGACAGACTCACCGCCTTTACCTCAGGGCCTACTGGCCCAGTCGCCTGACCGACCTGTTCCCTGATGCAATCAATATATCTTCGCTGCATGAAGCCCACATATTGTGCATTTCCAGGGGTGAATTCCCTAAGGTATTGTCTGTTGGGGCCATTACCCCATGGAGGATCATGTGGTGGTTCTCCATGTCCTTAATTCCTATATGGGTTGTTTGGATTGTCAGAAGGTCCTCCTCCAGGGGGACCCCTTCCTGGGGGATCTTCTCCAGGAGAACCATCCTCTGATGGGTCTTCCCCTCTATCCCTGTCTTCAGGATAATCATGAAATTGTTACGTTTCTCCTAATCCTTAGTAGCTACTTCACACTTCATACACTTTTACTTCACTAACTTATTAGATGAGTCATGCCTAGTGCTTACTACTGAGTCATGCCTAGTAGATGAGTCACGCCTAGTCAAGTCAACTCAAGATGAGTCACAACTAGTCAGATCAAATAGGAATGAGTCATAGCTAGTCATATGTTTATCAGCCTCATGGAAACCTCATGTATTTCATATCTAGAAACTATCTCTGCCTCATGCCCCTATCTCGTCCTCATGTACTCCTCATGTTTGTCCTCATGTACATTCCGACTCACCATGACTCCCCTTTGTCCTCTAGGGTATGATCCAGTTATCTGGGCTGTACACACATGTATTCCGCATGGTAGACTAGACACAGGATATCTTAGATCTACCATCCACATGTACAAACCTTAGAATAGTATATAAAGGCTTAGGTGAACGACTGGACTCCCCAGTCTTGTTCACTTGGAGATTTCCCATTCTCTACTGTTCACTGATTCCTAGCCTTGCTTGCTCTCATCTCAGACTATTAGCTCTTCAGTGAGTCTGGTCATTTCAGAAATCGGATGATGGGTTCTTCATCCTCATTGGATTCCCCTTCAGAGGAGTCCCCTTCATTGGGTCCTCCTCCATCAGGAGGGTGTCCTTTAGTGGCAGCCACTGCACAATTTTTGACATTCCAGCGATTTATTTCTTCACCTTGGTCTTGTCCAAAAATATGGTGTATAATGTTCAAGCTATGTCCAGACAAATACCTAGGGCAGTTAGGCATGTCAGGGGCTAGCCCCTCAGTACATCTTCCTTTCTTATTTCTGAGGCACTGGGGAGTATTCTATTCCCAGAAGTCATCTGAGGAATTCATTTCTCGTTCTTGAGTTTGACCAGTGCCTCAAAAGTGCTACTGTTAGACTTGGCAGGAGAGTCTTTCCCCACCTCCTGATTGATCACAACTCTCAGTTGGTCAATCTGGTGAGCATGGAACCACCCAGATTTGATACCATGATTATTGAAACCACCTGGGCCACATCCATATTCTGCCCACTGTCAGTACATCTCATTGAGGTAGTCAATGACTTCCTTGTAGATATATTTGGAATGCAGAGGGACATTCCCTTCTAACAAGGATCTTATTGAGGCTTCCAATTGGGGTGACCTCAAGGGAGGTCTTACTCCCTCTGTATAGATCTGTCTGAGGGGACTTTCACCCCTCCATTCAGGTTCTGGCTTAATCATCAAATGAGTCAGTTCCTGTTTGGTATCTTGAGATATAAGGGGACTCAGCACCTCAGCTGTCACACTGGACATCCTGGTGTCGTTAGTCAGGGAAAGATGAATGGATGCTAGGGGACTCTTCTATCTTCCCTCCGGGCCCAATCTAACTATAAGCTAGTGATGGACAATGCACCTACCAGATCAAACAATAGTGTTGCTAGTGAGTGAGTAAGAAACTTAGCTAATTGGCTTCCCAGTCATTCTTCCAATCTCAAATAATCTATTCAAAGAATAGGGTTGGCTTCTTCCTAGCTTGGGATGTTGGTAGTGCTAATATCTATTAGCAAATGGTGTATGTATATGGCTAATCACACTGTGACTGGCAAGGGTCTAAGCTTCTGCATCTTTTCCTGCTTGAAGCATGGGAGCTATGGCTGTGTGGGAAGTCTTAGTAATAAGGTTACCAGATGTAGTAATTTCTGAGATAGTCAGTTCCTAATGCCTGATAGTTGTTGAGTTATAGTAAGCCTAACAAGACTTATCTAGAGATAATATCAAAAAGCACTTTGTGTGAGAGTTAGTTACCAAATGTGGAGGGGAGAAGTGTGGGAAAGTTCGCTTAAGGTTCACTCAGTTCACACTCAATAGGGCTTAGTAATAAACCTCTTTATTGGGAACTGGAGTGCTGATTGTGCTAGTGTGCGTTAACAATTACTAGATATTCCTAGATTAGATTTAT
>JBBPOB010000841.1:0-12630 GCA_038091275.1 Tylopilus subfusipes | reverse complement strand
ACCAGTCCCTTCGTAGTGTGCATCAAAGTTGCTCCTGTTCTACATCGCCGACCGAACCAAGTAAGAATCTCAATACACTGACCCTGAACCGGGCTGGCGGCTCGACGACGACGACGACGACGCACCTCGAACTGGTCGGCAAAGAACCCGCGGGGCTTGGTAAGTAGTTCCATGTCCTGCGGATCGTCTTCCGTGCCTTCGGGTTCTACATGCGACGCCGTGGTGGAGACGATGATCGAGGGCGAACCTGTGATCATCTGATGGCTAATACCCGCGCCTTCAGACCCGTTCAGCGCGCTCGAACGGCCAAATTGGACGGCGGCTTGTCGCGCCATGTTCTGACACGTCGCGGTGAGGAGAGATGCTGCGAAAAAAAAGGGCGCATACATACGACATACTGCTCGGGAATGATTAATGATCAGCGGAAGCGCCAGAGGGACGATGGGATATGGGTGGGGTACGTACTTGTTTCTTGTCGACGATGCTGGCTGGGCGCACGCGCTCGACTTCTGCCCCGAGTGATTGTAATGCTTTCACCTTTTCTTCCGCGACGTCGTCCGGCATGATGATGGCTTTCCAAGGTGGGGGGTGAGCAAGCATGACCAGTATAACCAGTGAGACATGGCTCACTCGTATCATAACCCCTGCCCACGAAATAACAACTTGCATTCAACCTTGTGAGATGCAATGGGGATTCCAGCATTACCTTGCTTTCGATATCGTCGCTATTGAAATCCCGGTGGATCCTACAGTGCCCTCAAAGATTCGGGAGCCGGTGCGCGGATGCAACAATCCTTGTCGTTCGGCATCTTCGATCACTGTCACCGAACGCGTAAGCCCTTCGAGGTTCTCTGACGGCATACAAGCAGAGAGTTCCCCACTTCGCAAAGCAACCCGGTCCTTGACGCTACCCCCCGGATTCAGAAACTGGATTAGCAGAACCAAAAACTCAGCCAAGGCCTCCAGTTAAGAACACACTAGAAGCCCCCCCACCTCGGCCTTGCCCAGAATCTCTACCCCAAGCGCGTCGCTCAATGAGTTGATTCTCACCAACGGCGTGTTTCCTGATCCGTTGAACGTCATTACGCGTCGACAATGCTTCGCCAGCGGCATGACGCTAAGAAAGGGCGGAGACACACCGATCAGTCCAGTCACTCCACGTACGATTTCATCGCTCCTCAGCTCGATAGGTCGGAACGAGGTCTGTTTCTCTAGCCTTTCCTGTCTCCTGCGCTCAGAATAGTAACGCGCTATAGAGGTCGCTGAAACGGAAAGCGTGAACCCAATCAAAATTCCATAGGACAATTGGCGGATTGCAGCACTTGGCAGGTGGAAGAAAGCAGCAACGTCGGGAAACTTCATGATCATGAGGGACAGAATGCAAGCTGCTCGGAGCGACTCGTCGAGGGCTCAAATGAATCTCAAGTTAACCTCAATTCCGAGCGAACAGGACATGCCGGCAACACTTCATATTCACCTCAGTCCATGGCGTGTAAACATCCATGCGTGTCCATGTCGGAACCAACAGTATATTGGTGCGTCTGTCGTCGATATTGCAAAGGTGTTCGGAAGGCCTTGAACACACTGAAAACTTGGCGGTGACATCTTCATGAGGCATCAAGTGAAGATGAGAAAGAAGCAATATGTCTCACTGGACATTCGGAACAGTTTCGTGCCTTCGTACAGGGTGCCAGCATTGCACGAGGATGGAATCGATCAGAAGAACAAGAAAACGGCACCCTTGGTATAGGTTCGAGATGACCAGCTGTTGATGATGTTGACGAGTCCCACAGGAGAACATCTAGGTGTCTATCGCCCCCGTTGAACTTAGCTGAGGTATTTTCGTGTGTTGATGTACATGTCTATCATTTCTAATGCTTTCTTAGCAAAACTGTTGGCAGCCAGATCCTGTGCCCAACCTCGGCGATGATCCAAGTGACGAGGATGACCACAATCATGGCGCTGATCCCAGGCCCGATAGTGATGAAGACTGAAACCACAGGAGTGATGAAAATGATGGCCAGGACAGTGGCCCTGATCATGATGGGCCAGATTTTGGCGGAGGCGCCCCCGATATCCCGCGTAGAGGCAACACGAGGATCGCTGATCTCGACTTGGATGAACTTGCTCATGTTGCCACCTTCCCCAAACACATCTGTGACCTATCGTTCATTCAGGCACTCCGAAACGCCTCTCTAGATGACGGCATTGGATTGATGGGCAATGCTCTCCATTGTCTTCGCAATCCCCTTCACGAATCCCTTCAACCAGATCTGGACACCAAGCTCGCCTTGTCGATATTTTTCGTGCTTGAACACTCATCGGAGGAGAGCTATGAGAGGATACGGCGCAGCATTCATGAGCGACATCCAGATACATCACTCCCAAGCTTCTACCATGTCAAGCAGATGCTTGCTGACTTCAGTGGAGTGACACCCTTGGTCAACGACATGTGTATCAACTCCTGTGCTGCGTTTGTTGGACCATACGCTCATCTCGACCAGTGTCCCGAATGCAATGAAGCCTGGTATGATCCAATGAGGTTGGAAAACAGTGGTGGTGATATCAAGACTCCCCGTGCTGTTTTTAATACCATTCCGATCGCTCCACAGCTCCAGGCACTCTGGCGACACCCCGAGAGCGCTCAGAAAATGCAATACTGAGAGCAATGGACTCAGGCAATCCTCACAGAACTTCAAGAAAACGATGGGTTTGTCAAGATGTATGACGATGTATTTTGTGGCAGTGCCTATCTCGATGCTGTTCGTGACCAGCAAATACTGCCGACTGATATACTTCTCATGTTATTGATTGACGGGGTGCAAATCTATGAAAAAAAGGAGTCCGACTGCTGGATATACATCTGGGTAATTCTTGACCTCTCCCCTGAGCACCGATACAAAAAGAAGCATGTTCTTCCGGGCGCGATCATCCCTGGTCCCAAGAAACCCAAGTTTATCGAGTCGTTCCTATTTCCTGGATTCCACCACCTCTCAGCAGTTCAGCGTGAAGGACTTCGTATCTGGGATGCTTCACGATCGCACGAGTTTGTCTCTTGCCTGTTCTTTTTTCTTGGCTGTGCAGATGGCCCTGGGCTCGTCTCACTATCAAACTTTGTTGGACACTCAGGAAAACATGGGTGCAGGATGTTGTGTCCTCTGACTGGTCGTCACAAACCTGGCGGATCGCAATACTACCCTGTCCTACTCAAACCGAATGACTACAACATCCCAGGATGCAACCATGATGACATTAATCCATACGATATCCGATCTATCTCATCAGCTGAATATGCAGAGCACCTACACTATGTCCTCGAATCTCGCACAAGAGCCGAATTCGAATCATGTCGCCTGCAGACGGGTATCGTCGGGCCCAGCATTGTACTTGGTCTTCAGCCAGATCTGATTTTAGGTATTCCAGAGTGCTTCTTGTCGGAAATGATGCACCTCAGTGGTGTGAACATGGCATCTCTCTGGCACGACATTTTTCGTGGTTCCATCGAGTGTTCTCCACAGTCAGACAACCGCCACACATGGCACTGGGCCGTTCTGAAAGACAGCAACACTTGGAAAATGCATGGACAACTCGTCGCTGATTGCAAGCCATACCTTCCTGGGTCATTTGATGTCGCTCCTTGTGATCCGAGCCTTCATGCAACCAAATGGTACAAGTCAACCGAATGGATTGGGTGGCTATACGGTGTTGCTCCAGCACTATTGTATCGCGTTCTACCTGACGACATATGGCACAACTATTGCAAGTTTGTTGCTGCGCTCCACATCATGGGCCAATACAGTATCACTCCACAGCAACTTCAGCGTGCCCATCAGCTCTTTGCACAGTGGGAAAATGAATTTGAGCTCATCTTTTATCAGCGCTGTGTGGACCGCGTCCATTTTGTACGCCCCTGTGTTCACCTGATTAATCATCTCGCTTCCGAGGCTGCACGTGACGGGTCACCCATCTGTTCCTTGCAATGGACAATGGAATGCACCATCGGCAATCTTGAGCAAGAGATACGACAACCCTCCAATCCATTCGCAAACCTTGCACAACAGGGCATCCGGAGGTGCCAGATGAATGCTCTCAAGGCCATGCTCCCTGAGCTCGATCCTCAAAGTTCCTCCATCCCATGTGGCACTACAGACCTCAAAAACGGTTATGTTCTGCTCCCAAAACATGATTGCTACCCTACCAAAGTTGCAACCAATGAACAATGTGTCGTTGCAGCTTACCTTGGCTGCACAGTAGCACCAAAACTTTGTCGTTGGGCACGGCTTCGCTTACCAAATGGCCAGGTAGCACGCTCACAGTTCACGGAGCTCATAAAAGCACCAGAGAATGTCAGGATGGCTCGGAATGTCAAGGTATTATTTTTACTGTTCTAGTACTTTTTTTCTAACATTATTGGTGGAGATCGTACAAGATGGCATTCAGCGCATCGCCGAAGTGCGATACTTCATGTGCCTTCTCAACAGAGCCAATGTCGATGTCGACAATGATTCTGACACCATAGCTAACAACTCTGATCGCACGCTGTTCACAAACATTGCCCTTGTAATGCTTTACTCTGATCCAGATCCTCATCTTCTTCATGAATCGTTTGGAATGGTCATCTCATGCATGAAACTGGGAGAAGAGAGTCTCACAATCATACAAATATCTGCTATCCAAGCTGTCGTTGTGATGATCCCACACAAACTATCTCTCGACGAAGAAAACAGGTATTTTCTCGTGGAAAAGAGTGGTATGGAGTTTGCATGGTTTGGGGACGAGGATGACGACGAGGATGACAAGGATGAATAGGTATTATACATTACACAGGCACACTACAAGCAGACATGGTTAGGATACAATCTAGACGGACAATTTGATGTGCTTCCAAGCCCATTTGCTTTCAAGAGCTTCTTTGACAGTCTCACCGCTAATTACACTTTCGTGGCTTGAATTTCCCACCTTGAAGCACATACTGTACACCGTACCCTCGTATCTTTTCACCATCATGTCCCTTTCTCTGGCACTCGAAAGCTCACTGAGCTTAACTTCCTTCGATGATCAAATCTCTACAGTACCATCGCCATTCCAGCCACCATCACAATTCCAAGCCTCGTACTCCAGCATTAGCAACAACAGCATTTTTCCAACGCATTGGGCCCCCAATTTTCGTGTAAATCAGGTAAGTGATACATCTACTTCAACATTGCTATGAAGAGTTTTCATGCGCATATATTCACGTACAGCACCAGCACTCACAACAGCAACGGATTGAAGCACTTGAAGAGATGGTTACAAGGTTACGCATTGAAAATGCAGCCATAGAAGCTGCTCATGCCTCCATAGAGTAAGTGTTAGTAAAGTGTAAGCATGCTAATGTCTGTTCCCTCTTAGAAAATCATATAATTTGCTTGTCGCACAACTTAATCGATCCACAACATCAAACGAAGCATCTGCAGCTATCGATGTCACATTGCAGACACTGGCAGGCGAGGCTAGCTACTTCTTGCAGCCAGAAGCACTTCCGAAGCTCAAGGCAAGCGACTACCCCCACATCCATTTCTGGACAGAGAAGAAATGGAATGAATGGAAAGAATCGGACACTGGTCAAGCCTCGACATCAAACCACTCATTTTTGGAGGATGCTAATGGCCAACTACTTTCAGAGACAAGAGTCGCCAACATTCTTTCAAACATGTGTGATCTATGGCACGAATTCCATAAATGAAAGCTTATCGATGTGAGCATGACATGGAAGTCTATGCCCCTCGGTGCCAAGAAGACTTTTCGCTTCGAAATTGTCAAGTCATTCTCCGAGTTGAACCTATGTGAAGATGCCTGGAAGGTTGACAAGCTGGCGAAACGACACTACGCATCCTACAAGCAGACGTGGTTTACGAACAAGTCTGACGACAAGGCTACCTCTGGCAGCAAACACAGAATGAAGGTGGAGGCAGATACTAACAATATCGTTGACAGCACGGATATCAATACAGCAGAACCAACTGCAAAGCGGTTCAAAACTGGAGACACAACATCCAAGTCTACTCGGAGCTACACAGATGCCGATGATGACCAGCGCTCCCCACGAGCAATGTCTGACATGTCTGGTGTGCCGCCAGTCACACCCACCAACTCCCGCTCGTCATCTTCACCTGTCTCACCACCGCCCATAGCAATCAACATGAATTCGCCTTCTTCAGCTTCTAGCTTGCCAAGTTCACCTGTCGTACCATCTGCAACATTCAACTCCAGCCCCTCGTCTTCTAGCTTGCCTGTCGTACCATCTGCAACATTCAACTCTAGCCCCTCGTCTTCTAGCTCGCCTGTCGTACCGTCTGTGACAATCAACCCCAGCCCCTCATCTGAGTCTTCTAGCTCGTCAACTTCACCTGTCTCGTCACCACCCATAGCAATCAACCCCAGCTCATCGTCTCCAAGTTCATCTGTCTTATTTCCATCTGCAGCAATCAATTCTAGCTTGACGCCCTCCAAGCCTCTAGGCACGTCAAGCACTTCCGTGTTACCCTAGCTGACTATACCTTTTCATCAACAGTGGATGTCTCTTCCGGGGTCATACATCAAGCCGACGGAGAACCACGCCCCGTTGTCCGCATAAAAAACCCACTGTAAGGATTTAATTAGTCCTGTATGCTTTATGGTCTGATGCTCGAGTCTTTGGCCAGGTTTTCTGTGGATCGTGACCTTCCTGTGATGACAAACATCGACCAGACCACCCCAACACAATCCAATATGGTGAATTCAAGTGAAACACCACACAAGGAACGACCCGCAGCCCCACCAGAGCCCAGCATGAAGCCAAATCAAGCAACCGAACAGCAAGTCAGCGTCATTGCCAACACTGACAAACCCCGAGGTAAGTACTATCTGTGCACTATTATACTTGACATCATTCTCGGTTACAGATGTTATGGCCACTGCAGCCACAACCAAAATGACTACAGGAGGAGCGCGAAGCACAGCTGCAAAGAAGGGAACCAACTGGAGACCTTCTTCTGCGAAAACAGGACGGTAACTTCAATTATCTTCCTCGCCTTCAGATCTCTTACATTGACATTGCAGCAATCTTTGCACGCATCGATGGCTCAAACAGATATTGTCTGGAGGAACACGAGAAGAATTCATGACCTACTACAATTCCCTCTCTGCGGAACTGAAGGCAGTATGTCCTCTTTGGCAGTAGCATATCCATTGAATACTAATCTAGTTTCTTGCAGAGATACAGGGACGAGGCCACTAAGCTGGTGTGTATATTATGTTAACTCTCGTACTCTCATCTGACACATAGTATTATCTACAAGTTCCGGATGGTGTTTGGATGAATGGAACAGTAGAAGTAATCAGCAAGGTTGCTGCTCTACCAATGCACACAGCTTAGCAAGTACGATAATGCGAGGAGCAGAGTGGAGAGGGAGACGAGATGAGGGAGGGGGGATGGGGACAGGGACGGGGACGGGAAGGGGGCAGGTGGACAGTATGGCAGGTCGCTACTGCCATAGATTGGCATATGTGTTGTCTCATAGCCGGTGCTAGAATGGCATACCGTGCATACGAGTGTTTCAACCTGGGTGGGATCATATGCGAATCTATGGACACTATTGGCATATCCTCAAGCATTTGTACATACAGTGGCATGCAATCGAAATCTATGATAGTGCCCATTTGGTATGCACGTACACGGAAAGCTACGGACTGCATCGGCATAGCTCCACATGCTTCCCCATATCACCATTTCTCACTGGGGCTGACACCCTGAAGCTGTCCTGTCCTAAAACGTCTGGTAACTTTAGTCACCAGACGAACCCATCCATCATGCTGTCAAGCGGCAGGCCTATATTTCGGGTTATATTTGCTTAGTCAGACAAGGAGATAGTAGTGATCAGTATAGTAACCCGGTGCTGATTACACGTTGCACGCACTTGCACCACAAACAATGGAAAGCGACGACGATGACCTTTACAGACCATTCTCCAGTGTACATATCCCACGCGACCTTGCTTTTGATGTTGAAACTGACTTGGAAACAGCCTCGGATTCTCATAACTTGGACTTGCAAGACAACTCAGATTCGAATGTCGAATGTGCACATCCACCAATCCAACATACCCACACGCACTCTCTGCGTGAACGACTTGGTCCTGATGTTTTGGAAAAGGTCGCGGCTGTGCTCGATTACATGAGTGGGCTTGGGTTTGATCTCCCCCTTTTCCTCAACCTACTCAGCTGGGGCAACACTGATTGCACCACGCACCCCAAAATTCACTATGCGCAGACAGCTCTAATGGTCAGCAAGGAGCTTCCATCTATCATTTCCAGGTGGCATCAGCCTCCCCACTCCCATACAAGCACTCATCACCGGGCCCGAGGCGGACAAATGGCACTCGAATGATTTGCATTTACCTGTGTCGGCACCATGATCGAGAAGGAACTGGATGCAATCAGGGATGTGCTGAAATGCCCGAAAGAAGATCTATCCACAGAGGACCTCACCAGCTTGTTTATTGAGGACCTCATTCTGAAGCTCAGCACTCCAGGCTTTGGTGGCACTCCAAAATTCTGGTCACTGTTGCTCCATCTCACACAGACTGACCAACAGAAAGCCAGGAACACTGAGAAGAACCCAGATCTTGTATGTTGCTTCCATTCATCAGGCCCTTCATGGTCTTGAACTAACAGATACATTGATACTAGGTAATATTGTCTATTGTCTCTCAAGTCATGTTCTCCCGCTCACATCACCACAATTGGTTTGCAAAGATGTTGACAACATTTCTTCGCTCTCAAGGGACACCAGCAAAGAGTATTGACCTCCTTCGTTCCTTTGGTTTAACCATGAGTCACCAATGGTCAATTCGAGCACTCAAGACAATTTCTGCCCATGAAATGGAAACTGTTCAAGATTGGGTTCATTGCCTCCCCTTTGTCATGACCCATGACAATATCAACATTCCATTTTGTGTTTTTTCACAGCACATTGATAACCAGAGTCACTTTGACTCTGGTACTGCCTCTACTGTCTTCTTCCAGCCGAATGCACCCCCTGAACCCCCACTATGCAATCATACAGTACAGGAATATCGTGCAGCTGGTCACAAGACTCCCCTCACTGCCCTTGAAATCTATGATCTTGCTCATCTGGCAGCTTCCTCCCAATATACACGTGATGTGTCCCATGTCCTCCAGTTCTTGATCAACAGCCCTGATTTCGATTTCTCTTCCTATCAAGGCAAGAATGATGCAGTGTTTGCTCCCCATACACCTGTCAGGCTTCTTTCCACTGGGCCATTGTATGTCACACGTCAATTCATGCTAGGCATAGAACACTTGGAGGAGGCAAGCTATGAGGGAAACATCAATGTGATCAATGCCATTCTCCATCAACTCAAGCTTGACACAGAGGATGAGATGAGGAAGACAGGGCTGGAGCGGGTGATTGTGTGGGTGGGTGATCAGCTAACAAGTGCTTGTCTACGTGGCCTTTTTGGATTTTGTGCTCAAGATAGAAATGCATTTGAGCGCTTGGACTGGTTGGTTCCTACATTTGGATGGTTCCATTTATTGATGGCCTTTGCAAACTCTCTCCACAAGCAATATCTGGGAACCACTGCAGACCATGGGCTTATGCATGCCTTTACTCTTCTTGAGTGAAAGGGATTGACCAATATCCAAACTCAGGGCCCCTTTCATCAGAATCTTCATGATGCCATCTATCTGGTCACTGAGGCCCATTTTCAAGCAAGTTGGAAGGTTATGGGACAAGTGGACAATCTTAAGGAGCTGCAAATGAGAACACCAAGTGAGCTTCATGCTCTGGCATGTAAGATCATTGATATGTTGGCATCTAGCCATGCAGTGGATGTCATCAATGCCCAGCCTGAGGATCAATGAGATCAAGCTTTTCTAAATGCCATACTTTGGAATCAAGATGCACTTCGCTACTATGATCTTTATGAGGCCACAAAGAATGGTGATGTTGGGATTATGGAGAGCTCCCTTCCCTATCTGGCATTTCGCTTTGCTGGTGGTGGTAACTCCAACTATCTGATGGAAGTGCTTGAGTTGTTACAATGTCTTCAACATGATTGGCCCCCTGAGCTATGGTATGTTTTAACCCTTGTCTATGATTTTAATGTGTTGATCATCTGAGGCTGTCAGTGATTTTGTGCAGAGGCGATGTTGGCTTGTGAACATGACTGGCAACCCAGGCAAGTTTTTGCCATTGGACAAGAGGCAGGAGTATAACATCAAGTATATCAAGGTGAGAGATCAAACTTTGTGACATGTCCTAGCCCCTAGATACACTAAGTTGTGTTAATCCAGGTGACAGATTGAGTTCAAGGGCCCAATGCCTCATGGGCTCTGTTAAAAGACAGGAGCCCATCCATTCCAACCTTGCATGCTGTCAGAAAGCATCTAGAAAAGCAGCTGAGGTGCCTTTGGCGTGGAGAATCTCATACTGATCCAAGCAAAGAGAAAGATGTCCAATGGTTGAAAGAGTCATATCTAAATTCAAGCATTCATCTGGAGCAGGAAGGCCGTGCCTCTCATACAAGCACAGACATTGTGAAGGATGTCACATCTCAGGGTGTAGTGAGGCTAGCAACTAAGGACACTATCACTCGCTGGTGGTTAAAGTGGGATCTGGTACAAGCTACAACAGAGATATGGTAGTAGTGGGTGTAGATACTAAGTCAGGTTGCTAATCTACGTTGCTTGCGGGATTCATGGCTCGATGTACCACTACACTGCTCATGGGACATCTGCAGATAAGCATGCTTTTGTGAAGGAGATGGCAGCAGATGCTGTGGTGAGTAAATGTCAAATGTGATCGTGTTGATCGGGGGGGATGCAGAGTGGCAGCGTGAGGATGGAGGGGATAATGGTGATTGAGCCACACTATTACTGGGTGTAGGTAGCGCAGACTTGACAGGAGATAACGGTGGTTGCAACAAAGGTGCGCTGGGTGTTGGCGAAGCATCAGCATTGGTGGTGGGTATCAAAATATCAAAGCTGTGGATTCGGGGTGAGTCGAAACAAGGCAACAAGCAATGGTGAAGAATGTGCTTACCAACCCGTCCCCGGGATAACACAGTTCTCTTTGGCCTGCTGCAAGAGGCATGAGCGGCGTGCATAACCTGTAGTGCATACCCTCTCGAGCTGTTTCCGCTCATTCTCAAGGCGCCTCACTTCCCGGTCACTCTGCTTCTTGTCCTCCTTCTGGCGTTGATCTTGCTCATCGATCTGCCTCACCAGATTCAACACGACTTGCCCATACTGCTCCGCAAAGACCCACGGCATTGACACTGCAGTGTGTAGTTCCCCAATGGTCTTGATTTGACGATTAGATGCAATGGTAGTGAGAACAGGGTTGGGAAGAATGACGATGGAGGTGAAACATGAGTGGGGAAAGTCGTGGGTGAGCGTTTCAATGTGCCATGATAGTAGGGCCACGTGAACATCTTGAAGGTGTTGTTGGACATGGCGTGCAACAGTGGGGGACTCTTGCTTTGGCACGGGAGGTTCTTCCATGTCCATACTGATCTCCATGGTAGTAGAGGATTCACCGGATACTGTAGGTGTGCGGGAACATGTACAGTTGTTGCAACAGAGTGTAGGAGGGACTATTGGCAGAATGAGAAGCAGCAGTGTGGGAATGGTAGTTACATACCTAACACACGCAGCAGGTTATTGAATAACATGTCCACAACCTCGTGCCTACAACCCTTGGCCTCAACGTACTTGCGCAGCGATGGCTCCATTCTTTTGCGGTAAGTTTTGTTCTCAGGTAGTTTTTGTTCGTTGTCCTCCATCTCTGACTCCGACTCTACAGCATCTCTCACCGTACCAATCACCTTCAACGCTGATACCTCAACAAATAGTATGGCGCAAGCCTGAATATCTGACGCACGACCAGCATGCCCTGCATGCTGAATCCACACCATCAATGATGGCGGCACACCCAGTTGGGTGACGAAGGTGATGTCTGGAATATCCAGACCCTATTCAACCCGTAAGTACCCGCTGCTTGTCGTTCATGACTAACTTACCATTCCGCCGACTTCCGTAACCCAAAGAATCCATCATTCCCCTCTATGGAAAAGGTCCAGCTCACTGGCCTTACTTTCTTTAAACCGGTGCGAATGCAGAAAACCCACAAGTGAGCGCAAATCAGGCGGTAAGATAGTTTGTGTGCGCTGTCAGCCAAGTTGTGCATCCTCAACCCGATTGACAAATAGAAGGGCCCGCTCAAGATCATGTGCATGAACTGCACCCTTGAACAAGAAGTCCAAGGCCATGAAATCACGGCTATTTCGAATGGTGCATACCTCCTGATAAATATTTTGCCGATCATTGCTGAGATTGAGAGAAAAAGACAAGGCAGGATTGATATGAAGTAGATGCAAGACGTCTGCCAACATGTCAGGCATCATCGTGGCTGTTGTGATGTACATTGGGACATCTGTAGGAATGAATGACCGGAGTTTGTCGACCTTTGCATACAGTGGCTCAAATAAGTGTCCCAATGTTGGAGCATTTTGGAAAGACTTAACATTTGCAAAAGAACTAAAATGTATCAGCTCTAACCCTTGCAGGGTCATAAATAGCCCTGAC
>JBBPOB010000840.1:0-12645 GCA_038091275.1 Tylopilus subfusipes | reverse complement strand
CCTCACGGATCCCAACCCACGTGCGTATGTTCTTGTCCTCTCCACGAGACTGATTCTCATCTTGTTCGTCTGGCAGATGATCCGTTAGGTAGGACTCGACAGAACAGCAACCATGATAACATCATCGCTGATCGTCTATGTATGTTGACTAGTTCCCTCCATCGCCACTGAATACATGCGCAACCGAGCCCAGCATGACAAGACCGCGAAACGCTGGACGGAACTGTACGCTCGTCCACCGCCGCCACCGCCACCGCAATCGACATCGGACCCAACATCGGCTCCCGGATCAAGCAGCAAGAGACAGGGAAAAGAAAGGGTGTCAACCATACAAATAGCCTCGTCTAGCAGGAGCGGAGGTATCGCGACCGGTAGCAGTAGCTCTTCCAACACCCCGCGAGAATCTCAATCTACACTCACGACCACTGTCGATTTGAGTGAGGAAGTGTCTACCCCTTTCCCCGCATCGCCGCGTCAATCCGGGAGGAAACGACGGAGAGAGCCAGAGATTATAGACGTTGATCTTGAGGAGAGAGGACGGAGACGCGGGAGACGCAGGATCCTTGAGACGAGTTCACGCCTCGGAGAGGTCATCGTTATTGACGATTAGCGTTATTGTAAATGGTATAATGACCCCCCTATGAGGGGTGTTGGATATTCCTACGGCTTGCTTGACGTCAAATCCAAAATTTCTCGGTCCAGATGGCGTCCGACTTGAAGCGCAAACGCGAAGACGAACAATCGGACGACGACGAGGCAGAGCCAAATACCGAGATTGTCAAGGTCCTTCTCTTTCAGACACCTCTGGACGCTGTGACTGATGTACACACAGAAACATAAGCTTCCGTCAGGGGAAGAACTCAGAACGTTTAAAGATGCAGCGGATTTGTATCAGTCGAGTTCGTTCAAACTCCAGGTGCGTCTCGTGTAATTCCTTCGTCTGTCTCTGCTCCCTGAAAACTGGCATAGATTGATGCCCTGCTCCCAAACGTGAGGCCCAAGGAATCACGGAGGGAATCCCTGGACCAATTTCTGCTCGCTCTGCGATCGCATCTTTTATCACTTCCTCCTATCCAGCCGCAACATCCTCTCGCTGCTGCGCGTGCATTGTCGAAAAACGGCGTTGCAGTACCATTCGCACTGCCGCACCCCACTCAAGAAACGAAATGGACGGTAGCATTCGAACCGCCATCAGACATGCATGTCGTGGGTAGTTGGGCAAACAAAATCAGCGTGAAAAAGAAGGACGGAAAATATTTTGGGGTGGACCTATCCGTCGAGATGCCCTCTGTATGTCGCATCACTACCGTTACTCATATAAGGTTGTTTGATCTGTTTTGCAGTCGCTGTTTCAAGAGAAGGATTATTTGGACGCTCGATACTTTCACAAGCGTTCCTACTACCTTGCCGTAGTCGCACAATCGATATCCGCCTCTTTCGACGTGGATGCTTTCTACGCAGCACCCCTGAGCAATCCACGACAGACTGCTCTCGTACTTCGACCACGAAAAGGTGAGCATTCCGTGACTCAATCACTGACCGTATGCTAAGGAACTTCAGGGACCTCGCACGACTTCTCGAAAACGCATGCCGAAGTCCACATCATCCCAGTACTTCCCTCATCTCATCCTATACCCCTCCACCGGCTCTCACCGTCTCACTGCAATGTTCGTGTTCATCCAGTTTCTGAGATTATTTTTTCCGTGACGAATCCATCTACACCTATCTACAACACGGCCATCCTTCTATCCACTTTCCCCAAACTTGCGTTGCTGTCAACCAATGCCCTCGCACGATCCAGTCCAGCATTCAGTGATGCCTACACGCTGCTCCGGGTGTGGTCCAACCAGAGAGGATATGGTGAAGGTACCCTTTGTGTCCATGGATTTGAAGGCAAGGGGTCGTGGTGGGCTTCTGTATTGGGTCTCCTTGTCGACGGAGAGGATCCCGTTTCTGTTCTTGGAAAAGGGAAGCTAGGCGGAAGGAGATCCGTTGGGAAGGGTTTGAGTTCATACCAACTCTTCCGAGCTTCCCTAGATCTATTGGGTGAGATTGGAGTTCTTGCATCTGATATCCATCCTTATGTGGTTATACCAGCTAAACAAGACTTTGAGAATGCGCCTGCATTCGTGAAGTCTACGAATGGACAGAAGGTAAGCCCAAGCCTGACCCTTGACGCAAATCTGATTACAATTCGCCCAGTTCTCACAAGAAGAATATGCATCAAATCATTCTGCCGTCTTCGTCGATGCATCCTCTACCATAAACCATTTGGTCGACGTTCCCTTGACTTCTCTTGACATGGTATAATTGGTCATTGAAAGTTCTCGCGACCCACTGACACTTTCATCGCAGCTTCGGTATGACGCACAGCAAACACTCGAACAACTCAACAATTCCACGGGCACAGACGACGTTTTCGCAGGTGTCTTCCTCAAGGACCAGACACACCTCTCAAAACGCTGCGATGCAGTCATACGGCAAGTTGCTCCTTACTCGTTGTAACATGGCGTTTAACACCACGCAGGGTTGATCTCTTGCACGTATCGAAACACCGATCAACGTTTGAATCTGTGGAGTATGGAACCTTTGACAATGCTCTCCTTGCGGCAATCTCGAGGATCCTCCGACGAGGTCTTGGGGACCGTGTGCGTGCTGTCGCAATTTTCCACCCGTCATCGAATGTACGAAGTATTTCCGAAATGTCGAGTCCTACTCGGATATCTGCTATCCATATTGGACTTATCTACAGCCCCGAAGACGCATTTAAGCTTGTCGACCATGGTCCTCCTGCTGAGGAACAAGATACAGAAGCTTCCAAAGAGTTCCGTCAACTGTGGGGCCCTAAAGCCGAGCTACGTCGATTCAAGGACGGTCGCATAGTTGAGAGTGTTGTTTGGGAGGTGAAAACTTCCGATGAGAGAGCGCACATCCCAGCGTTCATTGCTTGCCACCTTTTACACCTTCACTTTGGAATTCCGATCGCGGATATCCACACCATCGCAACGCCCTTTGACGTAAAGCTTCGCCTTCCAGATCACTTGGCAAGTCTTCACCAACACGCAGGTGCGACGGGTGGATTCAAGGCAGCTTTGACTGCTTTCGATGGCTTAGTCAAGAATCTCAAAGCTTTGGATGAGAAGCTTCCCCTGGCCCTTCTGAATGTTAGCCCCATATCCGAGTATCTTCGATACACGAGCACCTTTACCCCTCTCCCAATTCCGATGTCTTCCTCTCTCGCACTCCCCACCCCCCTCCGGTATCTTCCTCAGATTCACATTGTCCCCGAATTCGAGAAATCTTCGAAGTGGCCGGACGACCTCCGTGCCATTCAAAGGATTAAACTAGCGTTTTTCGAGACCATCGCATCTGCTTTGATGACGGCTCACCCTGGTCTTCGCGCAGCTGTACATATTGAACAACCTTGCGACTCAAACATCCAAGATCACGCCTCGCTTGAGATACTCACCCCCGAGGGCTGGTCGTTTTCCGCACGCATATGGCATGATCGAGAAGCAGTCCTACTCGAACGACTAGCATCACCTTCTAAGACTACTGTCGATCCTAATCCTCAACCCTCGAAAGACCAAGGCATGGCACGTCGAGCCTTGGATCTCTACACACGCCGCTTCATCCATGCACCTAGGCACCACCGCGCCATCGCCGCCCTTGCCCATCGATATATAGCATACCCTGGGACAGTTCGTTTAGTCAAGCGCTGGCTCGCATCTCATTGGCTTCTCGGGGTCCATGTTTCAGAGGAAGCAGTGGAAATGATATGTGCCCGCCCATTCGTCGGGACTAGTGCCGCATTGCCCGACACAGCTGCCAGCATACCAAGGAGCAAAGAACGTGGGTTCGCACTAGTAATTGAGTTTCTCAGGGATTGGAAACCCGAAAATCCTCTATTCGTCCCTCTTTACGAGGACAACAGTTCATCGACGGAACCTTCCGTCGTGGCTGTAAGCTCCAAAGAGGGCGTATGGACTATTTCGACTTCGGAGGACCCAGGTGGCAAAATGTGGACTTCAAGTGGTCCAGATAGCGTAGCTGCGCACCGCCTCAGTGCGCTAGCAAACGAAGCGTACAAGATCCTACAACAAAATGACGTTGATCTACGCAGCGTAAAGGTGGGAGTCGGGTTCGAGCGGTTCAGTTTGGTAACTCACCGTCCGCTGCAGCGACTCTTCTCTCACGCGACGGACGACTATGACATTGTCATCGAACTTGACCCTACCGTCCTGCCCCGCTACCACCAAAACATCGACCCGGACGAGTCGACATGGTCGAAAAGCCGTGTGGGTCATTCCACCGATGGCGATGCAGTAGTGCGCCCTGGGTTTGATCCAGCTCGCATGTTGTTCGATGATTTGCAGGTGCGCTAGGTACTGTTCTGACCCTCGCTGCATCATCTGATCGTTTCATCCAGTCGACGTTCTCCGACACCCTCAAGTTCTTTTTCGACATCTACGGCGGGCATCGTATCGGTGCGATTTGGCTCTTGAACGTGTCTGGAACTCGTCCTTTCAGAGCTCTAGGAGGGTTCTCGAGCACGCCTGCCACTGAGGTGAGACCATCTATGTATGCATAGGCATATGATTTTTTAATATGTTACAGGGGAAAACTTCGAAACAAAAGGACAAAAGAGACACCGTTATGCTTAATCGACAATCCGTGTTGGATGAGATTGAACGGTTGGGTACAGGTCTCATAAAAAAGATAACAGTCCGCGAGAAGTAATTGTAGGCTGTATGCAGACAGCTACTTCCTAAGCATAACGACGTCTCTTACCAGACACGGAGCGGACAGGGGGTAGAACGGTTAAGAAAGAATAGCCGTCTCCTTGATAAGTGCTTTCGCCGCTTCAGAGCGAGGAGCAATGGCGTAAGAAAAGGATTTGGGGTGACTGGATCGAACTTAGTGAGCGACGACCGTTCCCGCACTGGAGCATTACAACCTACCAGATCATCCCGGACTCAAAGTCTGCCTTGACCTGGACTGGATCATCATTCTCGTCTTTCCCAGGGCGGATGTCGAAAACACTGAGGATGCATGCGATGGAAATGTACAAGGTCGCGTCTGCCATGAAACGGCCCGGACAGGTGCTACGTATAGGGTCACGTCAGCAACCACCCACGTGCAAAAGCTCTATTCGAATTTACCGTCGTCCATAGCCGAACGCTGCGGTCGCAGGATCGAGAACGTCGACGTTTTCCGTTTTTCCATCGGGATTCAGGAATCTCTCGGGTAAGAACTCCATCGGTCGGACATAGTTTCGCTCGTCGTGCAAGATGGTCCTGTATCACGCTGATCTCAGTATCACGGCCCAGAGCTTCGAGAAGGGACAGTAGCTAACCAGGTGTTACCGATGATGGTCGTTCCAGCGGGAATGAAATATCCATTATAGATGTCGTCCTTGGTAACCATGTGAGGAAGACCTGGAGAAGAATAACTCAATCCCGTTGATCATCACCGTCGGCGGAGAATAATCACCAAGCGGAGCTACGGGATTCCATCGAAGTACTTCTTTGACGATGGCGTTGATGTAAGACAAAGACGGTCTATCGTTGTAATCGGGGAGGCGTCCAGGTCCGATGACAGAGTCCAACTCTGCTTGTGCCTTGGCTTGGACAGCGGGGTGAAGAACCATGGCCAAGAAAAACGACGACAGTGAGGAAACAGTCTGGATGAGATCAGCGTATTGAATTTGCGCCTGGGATCATCTCCTTACACTTTCTGCTCCGGCTGAGGACTCCAATGAGTACGTCGAAACTCTAATCTCGATATCCAATCTTACCGGCGTATGCAAGGCCAGCGCACCCTTTGATTATCTCGATTTGCTCTTTCGCATCCTCGCCATCAGTCAGATCGTTCAGGAGGTGGGTAACGAAGCAGGGAGATGCAGTTCCCGCATTCTTGCAATGGGTTAACTTGATTCACGTCGGATTGGCAACATGTACTAACCAATGCTTCCTGAACAGCCTCGAAGGGAGCATCTCGCATTTCCAGCACATACTTTTTCCAATGTGCGGCCTTCTTCTGAAACCCTGCCCCAGGCACCCAACCTGGAACATATTTCACTGTTGCATCACAGTCAGGTAGGTACATCTCGCCCGACTGAAGCAGCACTCACACCAAGGGAAGACGTCCACGAGAAACGCTCCTGGAGCTGCCGCCTTCGCCATCCCCTCCAAAGCCTTCTCGGCGATTTCGATATACCGGTCCGCCTTTGGTGAAATCACTATTCCGTATATCACGTTCATGATCACCGCCGCTGCATTACTGTACCGTAGTTAGCTATGTGAAACGGAAAGGCAATGGTCATTGCTCACTGCCTGAGGTGTTCGATGAGATTTTCCGGAGTGTCGTGAATGTTTCTGAGAAGTGTATGCGCCTCTTTCCGTTGAAGGGGCCAATAGGTATCGGTCTTGGGGCGGAATTGGCGCTCGAACATCCTGCGATGTTTTCTCCAGCGCTCCCCTATAAAAGGTCACTGAACTGTGCACTTGATCATGTGAAGAAATACAAACCATATGGCATGTGGCCGAAACTCCAGTCCCAGCCCATTCTAAATGAATTAATTAGCCTCAGTATCGCTGCGTCGAAAAGAAACTCACAAATCATTGATCATAGGTAGCTTGTTTCTATCGGAGTAGTTGGCAAACCGTTTCTCGAAGAGGTCATTCGCGATCTGTGGGGAGTTGACGAAGAGCAGGCGGTGGCCAATGACAGTGGCATACACCAAGTCACCTTGAAGGAGGCATTAGGCTCGAGCTGTACGCATCGACGGAGTGGGAACGAACCATATTTGTTGGCCCAGGCGTTGTAAGTCGCAGCCTCGTTTTTCAAGGGAATATCGAGCAGATTCCCGATCAAAGGAAGAGGTTTCGGACCGGGGGGCAATGGACACTGTTTTCGCATCTTGCGCCTGCCCACTATATAAATCGTCACCACACCCCAGAGCGCGATGAGAGTCGAGAGAGTAGGAGAGAACGACATGGGAGGGGTTTGCGATTCTCATTGAGGGACGAAACCTCTTATAGTTCGGTGTTCACCTGGACCTGGACAAGAACTCGGCGTCGATTCGCCTAGACACAAGACAAGACGGAGTGTGTCTCATTTGCCCTTGTCTCCGTGCAGACCAGATCGGTAATTCGCAATAACGATCGTTTCACTGCTCGGAGGTTTTCGTCCGATACGGTATCAGTGTCGTAACTCGTGCAAGCAGTTTTGAGATTCGTTTTTTGTTCGTCAGACTCGGAATCCACAGTGGTCTGTGGTTAGCTGACGTCCACATTGAAGTCAGTAATGGCAGTCTAGTCACGAAATGTTGGAGTGTCGGAGAATGAGTGTGCGCCCCTTACCCGGGCCATTGTCTGCCATTGTCCGCTGCCGTCGCTGTCCAAGAGCGCTATCGTGATCCCCGTGGGGTCCACTGTGTCACCGTCCACGGTCAGAGTGACCGACACGTCACGGTCTGTTGCACATGACAACTACTCACATGCAGAATGTCCAGGCAGGTATTGTTGGGTAACCGCATTCAATGATAATTAGTGACTGGGAATCAGAATGTACCGTAAACGCTGCAGCATGATTCAGATCCAACCAGGCCATCGCCGACTCTATCGCAGTCTGAGGAACTGGAAACCTGGGAATCGCGCCGGGCGCTACTTCCAATGGCCAGCACATAAGTACTCGCGCAGCACTAGGAAATCCCGTGGATCAGTAGTAGGAGTGATTCTTGCCATTGAGATCTTGAGAGCCCGCCAGCGAAGTAAGGCGGGGTGGTCGTGGGAAGTTTTACCCTTACATAATCACATACTAGTAGTTTGCGGCCCACTACTATCAAGCCCCCTCGTTACTGTTCACAATGGCTCCGGACTTGTTCTCTTTCCTCGACAATGCCCCACCAGAGGACGAAAGCGACAACGAAGTTCCCCCAGACGAGATCCCGCTAACTGCTCCTGCATCCACTTCCGTTCAAAAGAGAAAGCACAGTCCTGGCAATGCTGATCTGGTTAGGCTACAACCAGCGCCTCGTGATGTCGTCGAAAGACCCGCGAAACGATCTCGTGCGGCAAGCCCAGTTCCTGTCGTGGTCGATGAATTCCAGACCGAGGCAAAACGCGAGATGGCTGCAAGTGGTGGATTGACTGGTCCTGTCGAAGAGGGTTCAAGACTAGAACTTCGACATCAGGTTTGTGGCACAGCCAGGTTCTGCTATCCATTCTCATGTTACACAGGTCCGTCACCAAGTCGCCATTCCTCCTGGCTACGACTATGTCCCCATTGCAAAACACGTTCCTCCCTCAAAACCTGCTCGGGAATACAAATTCACCCTCGATCCGTTCCAGCAAGTTTCGGTGTGCGCTATCCAGCGGAATGAGAGCGTCTTGGTGTCAGCGCATACTAGTGCTGGTAAGACAGTGGTGGCAGAGTATGCCATAGCCCAATGTCTCCAGAACCGGCAGCGTGTAATATACACTAGTCCAATAAAAGTGAGCGAGTTTGAGTCCACGTTCATGTGGGAGCTGAGATATCAACGTGTTTGGCTTCATGTAGGCTCTCAGTAATCAAAAGTATCGAGAGATGCTTGCTGAATTCGGTGACGTGGGTCTCATGACGGGAGATGTTACTATCACCCCATCCGCGACTTGCTTGGTCATGACGACAGAGGCGAGTGTCCTATCATGCTTTGGAGCACATTGCTTACCGACGAGTTAGATTTTGCGCTCCATGTTGTATCGTGGCTCTGAAATCATGCGAGAAGTCGCATGGGTTATATTTGACGAAATTCACTACATGCGAGATAAGGAGCGTGGTGTAGTCTGGGAGGAAACTATTATCCTACTCCCTCACACCGTCCGATATGTGTTTCTATCAGCCACCATTCCCAACGCTATGCAATTCGCAGAGTGGATATGCAAGTCCCATGAACAACCATGTCACGTCGTGTACACCGACTTCCGCCCTACACCCCTGCAGCACTATCTCTTTCCCGCTGGTGGTGAAGGCATATACTTGGTGGTTAATGAGAAGGGCGAGTTTAAGGAGGATAACTTCAGCAAGGCAATGGGAACTCTGCAGGAAAAGATGGGTGAAGATCCAGCCGACCCACAGAGCGGTAAGGGACGTAAAGGGAAGTCTAGAAAGGGCGGTGAAAAGAAAGGTGCTTTATATTCCACCCCCATCAATGGTTTCCTCATGGTCTCATAGGTTCTTCTGACATTTCCAAGATTATCAAGATGATCATGCTCAAAAATTACAACCCTGTGATTGTCTTCGCGTTTAGCAAACGAGAATGCGAAGCTCTTGCTTTGACCATGTCCAAATTCGAATTCAACTCGAATGACGAGCAAGAACTGGTCTCGAGCATCTTCCAGAATGCTGTCGAAAACCTTTCCCCGGACGATCGTAATCTTCCTCAGATATCGAACCTCCTTCCCCTTCTAAAACGTGGGACTGGCATCCATCATGGCGGCCTCCTACCGATTTTAAAAGAAGTTATCGAAATTCTCTTCCAGGAAGGCCTCATCAAGGTGCTTTTCGCGACCGAAACATTCTCTATCGGTCTCAATATGCCGGCAAAGACTGTCGTGTTCACGGCAGCCCGGAAATTCGATGGCCGCGAATTTCGGGACCTCTCTTCCGGGGAATATATCCAAATGTCAGGTCGGGCGGGTCGTCGTGGTTTGGATGATCGTGGGGTCGTCATCATGATGTGCGACGAGAAGCTCGAGCCTGCCTCCGCAAAGACGATGATCAAGGGAGAGGCTGACCGACTCGATTCTGCCTTCCATCTTGGATATAACATGATTCTGAACCTTCTGAAAGTGGAAGGGATCAGTCCCGAGTACATGCTTGAGCGGTGTTTCTTCCAGTTTCAAAGTAGTGCTGGGATTCCAGTCCTGGAAAAAGGTTCGTCGTACAAGCGCTGGCCACATTCTGTTTCTTGCTAACATCATCCATTTAGAAGTGAGGGCAGAGGAGAGGCGGCGGGACTCGATACATGTCCCAGACGAGCACCTTGTGGCTGCATACTATGACTACCGCCAACAACTTGATCAGATGGGGGAGGACTTCCGAACGGTCATCACGCATCCGACATATAGCCTACCCTTCCTCCAGGCTGGCCGCTTAGTCCGCGTCAAGCATAAAGACGCCGACTTTGGCTGGGGCGTAGTTATCAACTTTCAGAAGCGCGTCAAGTCCAAGGTCAGTCTGCAGCCTCTTCATTAGCAATCCGTTAATCAAGTGACATATCTTAGACGAGATCGGAATTTCAAATTGATGAGATCCCTCCACACGAGCAATATATTCTCGACGTTCTTTTGAACTGTGAAGTCGGGACTGCCCTTCCCAAAGACAGCAACATCACTACCCCGACACCAGGTGGTGTTCTGCCTTCCCCACCAGACCGCAAGGGCAGCCCCCTTGTCGTCCCGGTTTTATTGTCAACAATTGAGGCGATAAGCCACATCCGGATATTCCTTCCGAAAGATTTACGACAAGAACAAGCACGAGACACCGTCTGGAAGAGTGTGCTGGAAGTACAGCGCAGGTTCCCCGACGGAATAACGCTACTTGATCCAATCGAGAACATGGGGATTAAAGACGAAAAATTCCTCAACCTTGTCAAAGTGAGCTACCACTGGTATGTCATCGGTCGTTGCTGACCCCACTTGCTGTTAGAAAATCGACGTCATGGAGAAGAAAATGTTCTCAAACCCTCTTCACAGAGACCCTCGCCTCCCACATCTATATACTTTATATGCCCAGAAACAGGCGGCCCACACAAACATCCGATCATTGAAGAAACGGATATTTGCGACGCACGATGTTCTGCAACTGGAGGAGCTCAAGTGCCGAAAGCGCGTGTTGCGACGACTGGGTTTCACGAATTCGTCGGACATTGCTGAAATGAAGGGTCGTGTCGCATGTGAAATTAGCACTGGTGATGAGCTACTGCTTACCGAGCTGATCTTCAATGGCGTGTTCAACACGCTGCTACCCGAGCAATGTGCCAGTCTACTGAGCTGTTTCGTGTTCACAGAGAAGGTAGGTGCTATCTCCCGCATGGTCTACAAAATTGATACGGCGGCTTACTAACTGTGCGCAGAGCGAACAACAGATCAAGCTCACTGAGGAGCTCGCGGCACCTTTGCGTGTGATGCAAGAGCTGGCTCGGCGTATCGCCAAGGTGTCCCAGGAATCAAAACTCCCTGTCGTCGAGGATGAATACGTCCAATCGTTCAAGGTAGAGCTCATGGATGCAGTGGTTCAGTGGTGTCGCGGTGCATCCTTTTCAGACATCTGCAAGGTCGGTCATCATGTTCGGCTTGCAAATTCATCCATCATTCACCTGGGTTTTCCTTTTCTCATGCAGTTAACGGATCAGTTCGAAGGCAATCTCATCCGCGTATTTAGGCGACTAGGCGAACTTTTACGACAGATGACGCAAGCTGCAAAAGTCATTGGAAACTCGGAGCTACAAGAAAAGTTCCAAAAGGCATCGGAAATGCTTGAACGGCCAAACTCGGTCATTTTTTGTTCTTCGTTGTATCTTTAGGTTGTCTACGCTATACATATCATTTCGCTGTGTCAGGCCTTGCATACTTGGTACGCATTATTGTATAGTCGTCCGACCATGCTGCATACGACCTGAAGTTGGATGTAAAATTCTCCGCGATTGTTAACTTGTGCTCCCCGCGGCCCGTGTTCGAAAATCATTCGTATCTCTCCCACGTATGAATCCCCTGCGTCAATGAGAGTGTCATGACCGTGGTCCGTACAGTTATTTCCGTGCACTGTTTTCCTAGCTATGTAGTCTCCAATCTCCTATTCTCTTTCCCCAGTTTCGTACTTCTCTCCTCTAGGTATCACAGCAGCCCTGTTGTCAACCGTATGTCATTGATCATGCATTTCTCTCCTCTAGTCAATCTATCATGTTGATTGTCGGGTTCCTGACATTAGCACGAAGGGGGAGGAGGACAGTTTCGAGTGAGATGCCCTTCTTCTTTACAGTTATAGCAAGTGATAGGTGTGGTGTGACGTCGCGTTGTCGGTCTTCCATGGATCGACGTCAACCCATGGTCTAGACCGACAACGCGACATCACGACATTCAGGGATCGGGTGGCAATGGTCGTGGTGGCCATCTGGGAACACATTTCAATGGGACGTGGAATAAGAGGCTGATACTGATAGTGAGTCTGAGGCTGTCAGGGATGACCCTACGCAAATCACTCAAAGTGAATGATAGAGCACGGTAATTGACTATTCCGAAAGTGGGGAAAAGATACCCACTATATATATACTACTGTACACGAGGGGGTGACTAATGCTCTGGAACTACTGATCCGGGCGTCCTCGTGTAGATAATAGGGCGGAGATTAATGAGGCTGTGGACGGGGATTAATGAGAGACTACTACGTCATTGGTGGAGTCGTGGATCAGGCCTCAGGCATTGTCTATGGTATAATGTGACGTGGGCTTCTAGGCCCGTGCTTGTATGTCCTCGGGATAGATTGTACGTATGGGATCTTATCTAGATCTTATCTGAGGAAAAAGATTACCTTTGTCTTTGGTTCTTACAGAGGCAGGCCATGTTGCATACCAACGGAATCGTCAAACCTGTCAGGGCAGCT
>JBBPOB010000839.1:0-12647 GCA_038091275.1 Tylopilus subfusipes | reverse complement strand
GAAGGTAGTCCCGGACGCACGTACCATCCCTAGATCGGTCAGCGGTCGTCGAAGGAGTTGTTCGCAATGCAATCATACTTACGGGGTAGGATAGTCGTTTCCGAACACCTTGAGCGTCGAATAATCCACTCGTCCGATCGCTATGTAGGCTAATAGAGGCAGGAGATTCCCAGGTCGACCACGAGGGTCCTCTCCGATCAATCCAGAGGGATGCGCGCCAGCAGGGCTAAACCAAACTTAGCGACGGACCGACTGGGGTAGAAATATGCCCTTACTTGAAATAGCGAAGAGATATAGCACGCCAACGCTCCGGTTCAGCTGCGTCGACGGGTAAGCGTGATACGGGATCAAGATCATCCATGACCTACCATGGCAGAGATCATCGATAATCGTTTCCGACATGATTTTGGTCTTTCCGTAAGGACTGTCGCCCTTCAAGCGGGTCGTTTCGGGTATCGGAATGATCGGGGGCGTCCCATACACAGTCGCCGATGAGGAATAGACGATCCGAGTGCAATCATATTCAGACATGATCTGCAAGAGTGAGATGGTCGCAGCGACATTGTTGGTATAGTAAGTCAACGGTATCTCGACCGATTCGCCGACCGCCTTGTAAGCCTTGTCGAACCGATCAGCGAAAAAGGGCATCCCAGTGTGCAGGGGTAACGCGGGACACGCACTGCAATGTGAATGACGCCCCAGATACCGCCTTTCCCATACCTCCCGAAGACGGCTCTGACTTGCTCGGGACTCGTCAGGTCGCACTGGACGGCGTCGATCTCTGCGCTGTCCTTGTCTGCGTCCGTCGCGTTTTCGGGCAGTGCGTCTCGTGCGAGTTGCGCGACACGTGTGAGTGCGGTTGGGTGCGAATTGTGGTGGTTGTCGATCGAGACCACCTTGTATCGTCTCGTCTGTTGCAAGGCAAAGACGACATGGGAGCCTAAAGCCGGGTGAGCGACAACTTGGGGGAGCCGAACGAGCTTGCTCCTTGGAAGAAAAAAAAATTACCCACCGATATAGCCAGCTCCACCGGTGACCAGGACACGCTACAAGGCTCGTGAGCTGGTGGTCTGCATTCCAGAGGCCGACGCACTCGTAGACCATGCTCGGTGGACATGATTGGATGGATTGAATTGGGGGGTAACCGTGACGGTGGGGAGAGGTGAGCTCGCTAATTTCTCGGGTTACCACACGCGACGAACATGTTGCCAATAACATCATTGACATGATCGGACTGCTCCCACTAGTACACGAACGTAATACACCTCGCTGCACCCCTCACCGCTCCTCCATCCGCACATCCCCCTCGCCGTCTGGTGGAGCACCCGTATTACTCGTGCCATCCGCCATGTTCTCCTCTTTTTTGTCCTCAGCTGCCATCGGAGTCGACTCGCCTCCGGCATTGGCATCCGACCTTTGCGCTTTCTCCTTCTCCCGCTCTCGCTCGCGTTCCCGCTCCTTCTCTGCTTCAATTTCCTGTGCGAGGAGAAGCACGTCGCCCGTGCCGATCTTGCCAAAATATTGCAGGTGCTGATCCCGTGTAGTTCGCAAAGCCAACCACGACCACCGTTGTTTGTTCTACGTAAACGTGTCAGCTGGACCACAAAAACACAGGAAAAGGATTCTTACGTCTTCGAGTTTCAGTATTTGTTCGTCAGTGGGTGGAGCGGGGGCCGGGGCCGACGAAGGTGCGGTAGTCGTTGTTGCAGGTGCTGGAGGTACTGGGGCAGGGGCAGGGGCAGCAGGGGCAATTGAAGGGCCCTCAGTCCCAGGTAGCCTTGCCGGCACAGATGTCCCGGGCTTGGGAGGCAGTGAGGGATGTATCGGGGATCCAGCAGCGGGTTGAGCGGGGGTAGCGGATGAGGGTTCTACTTTGGTAGGTTCTACAGTCATTTCCGTTTCCTGAGAGGAAGTTGGCGCCTCCGTTGCTGGTGGAGCTTGGGCAACAACGGCTTTGGCCCGAGTCTGAGTTATCCGCTCTGCATTCTTTGCCAGCGTTTTCTTCCGCATCTCGATTCGAGCATCCTCTTGCTTGATCTTTTTCACGAAATCTTTGACATCACCCGCCCTAGTACAGCACGGTCAGCAATGTGCCTCTTGGATGGAAATCAAGAACAGCTCAACTGGAAGGGGTTTTGGAGGTCGAAAAGGTCTCTGTATCCCATTTCCCAAATCTCTGTCAATGGTTGAGAACCAAGACTCCACTGCCATTCCTCTGGCTCTTCCTTTCTTTTTGCGCGCAACTCCTTCGTCGCTTCCTCGAGCCCAACCTTCTTCCCGTCCATCTCTGTGCTCCATGGCTCACGGTCAAACGGTGCGCACAGGTCGTTCTTCCACTTTACCCAGTTTTTCTCCCGCTCCAGAATGGTGTTGACCGTGTCTGCAAAGGCCGGTCCATTCGGAGCAGTGGAACGTAATTCCGCAGTTGCTTTGACTATGGTGTCCTGCACCCACTGTGCGTCCGTGGGCTCAAGAGTAAACTCCATTTGAAGAGAACGATTACGCGGCGTTGCCCACGCTCCTTTCGCTGACTTTGTGAACGAAAGCAGGTGGTTGAGGAGAATGAGGAGTTGGAATAGAACTTGACGTCGGAAATGTGTATCCGCGATCTAGACGCGTCAGAGTGTACATTGAGCGTCGGAGATGCCAGCAGGAACGAATCAACATACTTCGAGACTCAACAGTTCTGGGCTTGTGAGGAATTTTGCAAAGAAGTAGTCGCTAGTGTTGGTCTCTTCCCCGGGTTCGACCTCTCGCTTGCGTTTCAGGGGTCCGGATTGAATCACCGACGACCTATTCCCCATCATGGCACGTTCCTTCGTCGTAGCTTCTTTGATGACAGGTAAGACTTTCTCGACAGCCTCCTTGAAGTTTTCAAAGGTGCCCGGGTTAGCAAAGATGGGCGGCCGCGAGAAAGGGAGTTGCAGTGACCAAAAGGTTTTGTAGAAATCTTGGTAGGGCAAGCGTTGAGCCGTCGAAAGATCACCAAATGTAAAGCAATACATACCGTCCTTGTCAAGCCTCGACTGCTTTTTTGCTTCATCAGTTCCCTGCTCCTCGTCAACTTCCATCTTGTCACCCTGAAGTGCCGGTTTCGACGGCCCATCCTTCATCTCTACATCACCACGACCGACTTCCACAGTCCCCTCCCACGCGGGACCATACTCTCCTCGCAAGTTAACACCACTCCTCTCGCCCAAAGGGAAAACGCCACTAAGAAAGGTCAATATGCGCCCACAAAACATCGTCGTAGAACCCGTCTTGGACAACCGCCGAAGGAGGTCGTTCAGCGTCCGAAGCAGTATCAGCGCCTTGCCCTTTTGCGGTACCATGCCCTGTGTGAGGCGCGACGCTTGCATCTCGATCCAAGAAAAGATGTGAGAGCACGACGCGATCGTCTGCGTCTCCAGCAAGTCTTGAAGCACCGTAAACGGGAACGCAGCTTCGCAAGCATCTGTGCAGCCGTGTGTATGTCAGACTCGGGGTGTGCACCAGGTCGTTGCCAGAGCGTGCGCGAACCTTGCTCGGTGAACGTGAGGACGAGATCGAGCCGGTCTTGCAGGCCATCGTAGTAGTCTGCGCTTTTTGTCTTCAACGCATTGCCCTCTGTCGCCTGGAGACAGACGTCCGGTTGAATACACACAGCTCCAGAAACGCAGGACGGGACGCACCGCCAACGCAAAGACCTCTTTCCTGAGCACGAGTTCCCACCGACTCCGCACGTTCTCCTGCGACGACGCGTGTTGAAACTTGCACACTTCCTCTGCGACCTTGTCGTCGAGTACTTTCTGGTCAAACGGACGCGCCGGGAACGACGCGAGCAGTCGCTGCATGCATTCCGCCTGCGAGGTCATCGACATGGATGGTGGTGGGAAAATACTCTGCCGAGATGCCGCTCTACGAAGGTCTTGCCGGATTCATACTCCGCGCGTTATCGCTTCTTGACCATGTCCTTCGACGACCTCCACAACAGCCTCGACGCGTCAAACGATCGACCTGCAACGGAGATCGTCAACGTCGAGTTCTATGTCAGGCTGTTGGGCTCCATTGTAGCAGAAAGCGAGGAAATCCACGCAGATGACTCAGAGTTGTTGGCTCGCTTGGAGCGCGCCGATACCATGGCTAGCGGGGTAGAGGCTAGACTGGACGAGATCCTGGGCACGTTAGACGACCTTCTAACGCGCCTTGACCCAAATGAGAGCGACAAACCACAGAAATCGATAACACGCTCCGAATCACAATCCGACCACCCACCCTCAGAGCCATGATGAGGTTCGTCATTCGTGTCGTTCGATCGAACAGAAATCAACCGTTCTACTCCGCAAGCAGTTTATGTATTACATAGAGCATGCTTCTACCCACAAACTAGAGTTTACCACCGTGAGAGCTGGTGTGAATACGTGTACGTAGCAGGGATTACATCCATCAAGGATATCGACGTAAATCATGTCTTCGACTCTTCTGAAAGCGTAGCAATCCGTTTTACAGTATGTACAACGTCCGAGCCCTTGCGAGCGAACACAAGCTGGGACCATGTAGTCGATCAGACGACGTCATCACGACCGCGACGAGCGGGACGTACCAGATATGGGTTCGCACTAGATCCAGTGGTATCCGCAAGTACCTCGCCTTTCGGAACTTCTGTGACGCTCGAATCGTTATACTTGAACCACTCGTCCGGCTTGTCCGGTAGGTTCCGAGAGTAGAAAAAGTAGTGCCCGAACGACGACGACGAGCCTCTGTGAATGAAGACGGATGTGAGCTCATAAGCAAATGTCGTGTCGTCCTTCCACACGCTCTCCAACTCTTCCTTGAGTCTCACAATCTCGTTGCGAAGCTCTCCGGCTTCCGTCTGGACGACCTCCTGCTCGTTGTTCAACTGAGCCACAAGGTCATCGTCGAGCTGGGGCAGCACAACATTTTCTTGCTTGGTGAGGAAGTTGAGCGTACTGCCAAGACAAGCACCGAACGGTGCATGCTGCACGGATCCAATAAATTCTGGTATGGAATGTTTGCAAAAAACCCACGCATACCTTGTGCTCGGTGAGCAAGCGTAAACGTTCCCTCAGAGCAATCAGCGCTGTCTGTATGCGTTTAGACTTTACTTTCTTGTTCGGATCCGCCGAGTCCAAGAAACGATCCATGTAGATCGTCTCACCAAATTTGACGTATGCTTGAGATTTGTACGGTTGCAAGGTTTCTCGATTGAATTGCACTCGCTACAACGAGTGAAAAGGCTGCACTTCGTATTGAACGAGCCGCGCGTACCTGCAGCTGAATCTGCATCAAAGGAGGAAGCTCGACAAGCGAAACCTCCATTCTCGCCTTCCCGCCCTCGTAATCGACCAAATCGTCAAAGTATCGACTTAGACCGTCGTAAATGTCGATCCCACCATCGGAGACATTCACAGGCAGATGAGAAAAGAGGTCTTGCTTCTCTGTGACTGATGCCCGTGACTTTCGTTGATCTGGAGTCAGACGTTGTCTCAGCTTGCCGTAAAAGAGTCTAACAAACACCGTCATCATGACGTCTACGGGGAATGATGGGACGAAAAAGACCTTTTCACGAGGCTACTCTTTTCTTGTGCATCGCTCAAGCCACTGAAGTTCAGTAAGGCGATCTCAATCTGGAACATGCAATTGTCCATGCACTCCGATACATCATGCTGTTTTCCTGAAAGAGATGCGGTCGGGTTTCTCGGCGATGCAGACAGGGCTTACCGAAAAGCATCACAGAGTCAGACGTTGTTTGCGTTTTCCTCTCAGGCAAAGACGGCTTTTTAGGCAGATCTTCGTCGCCTTGTGGCGCAGAACTCTTTACACCCGTCTCTTTTGAAGAGATGGACTTGGATGACGAGCTTGAGCTGCTCGCCAGACCGAGACGAGGAGACTTCGATCTACGAGGCGATGACGGATGCGAGACCATCACGTACCCGTTCTTTTCCGAGTCAGACACAGGCGACTTGGGTGATGCCCCCCCATCGACGTCCATTGCATTGTCGTCCCGAGCGCGTTTCCCAAGTACAGTATCGGCCGAGTCCGGGTTGGAAAGCCTGCCCAGTGGCTGCGAATCCTCCACGAGCGTAGCGTCAGTATCGTTGGAAGAATCAGTGCCTCTGCTTTCCGCCTCTTCGTCTTCTTCGTCCCGCGAAGTTACGAGAGCAAGCTTGGCGAGATCCATCGTAGGCGTGACAGAAGCTTCCTCGGCATGCTCAAGCTTCCAGAACAAGTTGGCCAGTTGACTGACGACTGACGCATTGTCAAGATGACCCTGTTCTCTCAAAGCCATGAACAAACCTACACTTCTTTGACCGAAAAATCTCCCGCCTTGTGACCAACCGTCCACCGACACGATGTCTCTTGAGATCATCGTCCGAGTATTTCTCGTCCTCCAGTTCCTTGACGCTCATCTTTGCCAATGGTGCAACAGCGTCTCGAAGCTCTTTGATGGTGTAGAAGTACTGCAAGAGGGAATTCAAGTAACACGTATTGCCCAGTTGGTTGAGGCCCCTTGGGAACTCAAGTCGTGTCGACGGTATTATCTCACCCGCTTGTCGTGACGTGAGATGTCATTCTCATACCTGCTCCAGTAGACACTTACGGTCTTGGCCTGTTTCTAGGAATGTCCGCAACCGAGAGCTGTCTCTGGCCTCTGCAAGCGTCAGCAGGGCCTCCTTCATACGTTCAGCTTGGTGAGGTTGTTCATCAAGCTGACGAACCCTGCGTGAGGGCACAATATTCTGATCAGCTATCAAAACACATACCCGCATCATGAACACGGTCATTAACATCCCGTCATCCGTCTCCGGAGGAACTTCTAGGATGGTGTACGCCCGACTTGGGTCTATACTATCCCTCGTGAAATCCTCCCATAATTTCCATAAGTTCACACTGCCTCTTGATTCTGCCACGATTCTGAACGCATCGTTGGCATCTCTCAGTCGCTGCGCGCCATCCTTTGGATCCCTCCAGGCTCTCTTCAGGCAATCTTTCCAAGCCCCAACCAAGAAGTCCTCGTCGATATCTTCCTCGTAATCTACGCGCAGTAGGTTGTCTTTACCGAATCCAAGGATTCTAATGGCACCGAGATGATCGTCTTCAGTGTACCGGTTCCTGGTGCGCTCTTCCAGAACAAGGTTTTGCAGTTCCTGAGAGGGAATATCGCCATATTGTTGGATAGCTTGGATAACACTATAAAATTGAGTGAAGTAATGCGGTGTCTGCCTAGGATCGCATCTACACTGTGCAAGGTATGCGTATGTCAAGAGATCTGAACGCGACTGGTTCAGCAGAAAATAAACCATGATGGGGATCGCCTCACCGGGCGAGTACGTCATGGGAGTCAATCCTAGCGCCCTTACAGAACGCTGGACAAATTCTGACTCTAAAAACACAGGGAGCCTCGCCAATCTTTGGACTACGCAGCCCAGTGAACAATGTAATGATCAGGACGGACAAGACGGGACATACTTTGATCAGGATGCGCTCCAATGCCCATTTGATACATTTCGCGGACGGAGTCCAACTTCACCCATACTCTTGCACAAGTGTACTGTTTAAGCGCATTGACTACGCAAAAATTCAGCCCACATACAGGAAATTTGGTGAATACATACCATGTCGGCGCTGATAGTCGAGCAACCAAGCGCTCATCTCCACCCAGAAACGGAGAAGCTTTCTGCCATTCTGTCGGCCCTCCGAAGCGCTTGGATCCGTGTTGGGAGGTGTAATGGAAGTATCTCGCACACCAGTGGGTGTAACTGTTTCAGCGATGGTGAAGCCCAAGTTTTCAAAAATACAGCGACTAGGCGCATGGATAACATAAGCAGATTCGAGAAAAATAGCCAAAACTGTCCTCACACCGCAGGCGTCCATCCGAGCTTTCGTTGGAATACTGGTCGAGAAATTGTTATGCCTCGATTTTCTCCCCTCCACAGTTTGTTCTCGACGATACTGCATCCTATAAGTATCGTGCAGCACAGCCTGAAAATTGAACGCACACCAGGAAGGTCTCCAGCCCCGAGACAACAGATTCTTCCCGGTTGCGATCGGGAGCCGGGTTATCCCATCTCTCTCGCGTGAACTCTTCGATATACTTGACGGGTATAACACCAGGGATGACTTCGGAAACGATGCAATACAGTGAGCACTGGCAACAAACATAGAGGTCTAACAAGTCGCCTTCCTCCTCGAGAACTGGATCTTCCATAGCAACATCCGACATTTTATCAAGTGATATTGCATCCAGGTTGAGCGAGGTCACCTTCCGCCGTTTTTGTTTCTTCTGAATGGATATTTCCCATTTTGAGCGGCGAAAGGCCGGATCGAGTTTCAGCGCATCCACGGCTTTTTCGTGGCGATGGAAATGGTGAGACACATTTGCTGGTCCAAAAGGTTGCTCTCCCTCCCCAACGCACGATGTCGTCCGTTTGCGACGCGCAAGATCTGGGAACGGTGTTTCTGGATCGGGAACGAATGACCTTGCCAAAGGAGGGATCATCGTTGAAGACTTCCATTGGAGAAGAACCCAGCCGTTGTGCTTCCTGCAATAGTATGCGTTTGGATGGGGTATGGAGTATGTAAGGTTGTCCACAGAAGGCGGCTGGAACGGCGGGCCGATATCGCCGCTCTCCTGAAAGGACGAAACAAGAGGCTTAAAATCTGGCGGGTCGACGCTGACTGAGAACAAGGAATGATCAGGATTGTGTAAGAGGTCGGCTAGGTATGGTGGCAATACTCCTGGACCGGGTCGTTTGTGCGAATCGCGAATAGAAGGGTCCCACCAATGCTCTTCTTCGAATTTATTCCGACCATCGAGGCTAGGACCTTGTGACGAGGGCCCGCCATATGGATGCGACCAAGCTCCGCTGCTGTCCCAAGGCGTCGTACCGGTATTCCAAGTGTCCGTAGACGTGCCCCAGGCTGGTTGGGTCCCTGCCCAGGAGTTGTCGATCTGACTCCATGCATTGTCAGCTGGCAAGAGGGAGGGCATAGAGTCGTTGATGATGGGTGCCTCCTCAACAAGCTGTGGCTCGCGAAAGGAGCTTGCATCCAGAGTGCCATAGACCGGGGGAGGCGTGCTAGGCTGGACGACCTTTGTATGAGATGAGCCGACGTTTTTTCGGGAAGGGAGTGGCGGTGGCTTTGATGCATAGAAGCTGGTGGTTGACACAGTGCTTGGTGCCTTGGAGGCCCCTGCGGATGATGTAGGTTGGGGTGGCGATGGCAAGCAACGAGCGAGGTGCGTGGGATCACCGTTGTCCATGGTGCAAGGAGAACTACGAAATTGTGGTATCAGCGTTCGGGATGGAGGCGACGCCGGGATGCACTGATGATCAGGATATCTGGACCATCCACACCGACAGACGAGACTTGATCAAAGCACGCGTCAGTCCATTCACGCCCTAACATTGCTTATGTAATAACTACATGCTATATACGCTCTCCTTCAGAACTTGTAGACCTGCAACGGTCGTGGCGTAAGCAACACGTCGGATAGCCTGCATATAGAGCCAACCTGGTCTGCTGTGTATCCAAGTTCCTTGAGGACGCCAGTGAGTTCTCCTTGTTTAAAGATGCCATCCTTTTTTCCAGCGAGGGAAATCACTTGGCCAGGAGGGCCTGTAATGCGTCAACTGCAGTCCATCCACTCTGCGGAAGCATCGCTCACCGCAAACAAAGACCTTGACTTTGTTCCCAAAAGAGGGAGGAGCCAAGTGTTGCTTGACGAGATCCGCATTGACATACCCGCTCGGTCCTGATCAATACTGTGAGTATTATCCCGCAAACTGGAAGAATGTTCGATCACCCTTCCAGTTTGCAGGAGGTTTATCGAGTACATAGACAACGTCAAAGTTGTCAGGGTATTTCTTCTTCATGGCGTCAAACTCTTCGCGAAGAAGGATATCCGCCTCGGTCACGTTCGCAAAGATCAACTTGAATTTAGTCTTGTTGGTTTTATCCGCGAGTGCATGTTGTAGAATCTGGTACAGAGGCGTGCTGTTGCGATTAGACGGGCGAGAGATGTCTTTCTTGCCTGCGGACTCACATGCCGCTGCCTCCACCAATGAGTCCAACCTCGTCGAACTCGTTCACTATAACACGCTTTAACGTCACTCGTCACACGGAAAACAGCGGGGTGATTACTCTTCCAAGGCCATTTTGACAGAGGTCCCTTGATGGCAAGTTTGTCGCCAGGTTTCAGGGAGTGGATATACTTTGAGACATTGCCAGTTTCATACTTTTTGACGACAAAGGCCAACTCTCCTTCTAAATCTGGGGGAGAGGTGGGGGTGTAGGGCCGTTGCATGGGCTCTCCTTTGCCGTCCTTGAAATCCTCTGCCCTGAGGAGTACGGCGGAGGTGACAGGGAGAAGAGAGGCTTTCCCCTCGCCCAAATCAAAGACGAACCTGTCGTTTCGACATGTAGGTACCTGTATGGCACGCCTGGGAGACTTACGTGGAGGTGTTGTGGTTGTACGGTTCGACACGCTTGAGCTTGATGTCGACAAAGTTTTGAGGGTCGAGAGGGCTGGTCAAGACGTTGTTTGACATGGCTTGCTTTTGTTCGCCTTTGAGGTAGTACTCGTAGATAAGCCAAGCTCCCAGAACGCCACCGACGGGTACAAGGTATCTAGAAGTAGTAGACTTTTTGGCTGCGGGTGCTTCGGTGGAGTAGAGCCTGGCCTGCGAGGGTTGGATAGAATTTTGTGAGTGGGACTTTATTTTACTTACGGCTGAGCGGGCGAGGGTTGCTGCGCGAATGAAGGACATGGGGGAAGAGCGGCAGAGGATTATAACAAGCCTGACACAGCTTGAGAAGTGAAATCAGTGACGCCGCGCTGTCATGCTTATTCATCCCAAGGTGTCATGAAATCCCGATCGTGTCGGATGTTGAGCACGACAGATGGCCTGTGCTCGCATCTTTTACTACAGTCCACGTGCCTTTACCCATCGCGACAGATACAGTGTCACCCCGCTGCCAGTGTTCACGTTCCTCACATTCTTGGCGACCGTCGCATCGCACTCCAAGTTGCTTGAGCGATGTCAGACTGTCTTGGTACTCGTTATTGGACCGATCTTCGTGGCCGCAATAGATCCACAGGACTCCGAGGATAAAGATGCATGCGCAAATTATTGCAGGCCTTCGAAGCGTGATCGGCACCTTACTACACGGGTCCATCCCCTCGAAAGCGCACAGCCCCCGGGCCAACGGAGAGTCAAAGAGTAACGCTGTAGAGATGGCGCAGTTCAGACGCGCGAACTCAGTCACTCTGCATCGCCTCCAAGGACCGATGAAACAGGGTTCGCCTGCGTAGACGGGCACAGTCCGAGAGCAGAAGAGCATGCCATCGCATCAAGCACAGAGAGGGCGCAGGTCAAACGTGCCGTCTCATCAGAGACACTCTGAAACGCCTATTCAATGTCCGACCTACATTGTCACGACGCGTCGAATGACCAAGCGGTCATGTGACGACCGTGACTGCTTATGTAATCTCTTCGCTGGAGACCCGGCTTTGCCAGGTAATTGAGTCTCTGATTGAGAGTGCGTACGACTACCAGTTTTCAGTGTACTTACAAGTGATTCTACTTCCTTCTATCAGTGTGAACTGGCGGTTGATCGGGTGAATGACGTTGGGCGGTCTATATGGGGCGGGGACCTCAGACACACTTGTCTTGATTTAGGGAGGAGGGTTATCTGCGCGATTCGGATGGCATCTCTCTCCATCTCTACCATGTCCTTCGTCAAGCTCAGCATATTCGGCACGTCATTTGAGGTACGTCCCCGCCAACACCCACCCTCAGTTCACCCTCGATTCACACCGATTCCCAAGGTTACCACGCGTTATGTCGACCTCCAACCAGTCGGAATGGGTGCGTTTCTTGCATCGCTCCATCTCCACGCCCCTCGCTCACCCGCTTGCTCCTAGGGGCTTTCGGTCTCGTCTGGTACCATTCCTCCCCACTCGCCGCCTCTCACCCATCTCTCATGTGCGTCCAGTTCTGCAAAGGACCAACTAACAGGCTCCTCAGTCGCGATCAAGAAGATCATGAAGCCCTTCAGCACACCCGTCCTGAGCAAGCGGACATATCGCGAACTCAAGCTATTGAAACACATACAACACGAAAACGTAGGTTCTCTCACATCTCACCCCTTCGCACCTCATCCAACACGCCCTAGATCATCAGCCTAAGTGACGTGTTCATATCACCGCTGGAAGACTTGTGAGCTCCACTCTTATTGTTCCGCCCCTGTGCACATGCCACATCTAATCTCGTTACATAGGTACTTTGTCACAGAGCTACTTGGTACCGACCTGCATCGCCTCCTGACGTCGCGCCCGTTAGAGAAACAATTCATCCAATACTTTCTGTACCAAATACTTGTGCGTGCATTTGTTCTAGCCATTCTCAAGCTCATCTGCGCCCAATAGCGTGGTTTGAAATACGTTCATTCTGCCGGTGTCGTCCATCGTGATCTGGTGAGCCACAGGATCTGGTTCCTTTTATGGTCTACTCTGATTCATCATCATCAGAAACCAAGCAACATTCTCGTCAATGAAAATTGCGACCTCAAGGTTCGCGCTTCAACGTCAGCTTATTTTTCTGATATGACTGATGAGGGGTAGATATGCGACTTTGGTCTAG
>JBBPOB010000838.1:0-12663 GCA_038091275.1 Tylopilus subfusipes | reverse complement strand
TGTTAATGCACACTAGCACAAATCAGCACTCCAGTTTCCCAATAAAGAGGTTTATTACTAAGCCTTATTGAGTGTGAACTGAGTGAACCTTAAGCGAATTTTCTCACACTTCTCCCCACCACATTTGATAACTAACTCTCACACAAAGTGCCTCTTGATATTATTCCTAGATAAGTCTTGTTAGGCTTACTATAACTCAACAACTACCAGGCATTAGGAACTGACTATCTCAGAAATTACTACATCTGGTAACCTTATTACTAAGACTTCCCACACAGCCATAGCTCCCACACTTCAAGCAGGAAAGCACACAGAAGCTTAGACCCTTGCCAGTCACAGTGTGATTAGCCATATACGTACACTAATTGCTAATAGATATTAGCACCACCAACACCACAAGCTAGAAAGAAGCCAACCCTATTCTCTGAATAGATTATTCGAGATTGGAAGAATGACTGGGGATCCAATTAGCTAAGTCTCTCACTCACTCACTAGCATTGCTATTATTTGATCTGGTAGGTGTGTTGTCCATCACCAGCTTATAGTTAGATTGAGCCCAGAGGGAAGATAGAAGAGTCCCCTAGCATCCATTCATCTTTCCCTGACTAACGACAATGGGTGACAAAAAGCAGTGTAAACGCTAGCAAGACAATGTGAAAGAAACTATGTTAGTATAACAGCGAGCTAAAAATGAATACACCACTTGACACACCTAGTGAGATAATGGGAAAAGCTCAGGAGAGAAGGGAGCCCCCTCTGTGACTGTCGTCTCACTAAGCACGGTGATGTAGAACGTCACAGGAAGTGACACCAACTCAAGGGCTACAGATGACCAGTGACCTCCCAAGCACAGTGAGAACCGGGTAAGGGCCCAATTGCTCGATCCCATTATGTCACGGACAAGGATGGGAAGTTGAGAGCTAGAAGGAATGAAAATAAGTGAGAGTATATACTCAATGAATTCTTGCTAAAAGAGTGTACCATAGTCCTTCGAAATGAGTGGTATCATGCTGTGCTGGCATGGTTGCCTGGTTTGGTAAGTCACGCCTCAGCTATAGCGGTCATGTTGTCCAAGTGCGCAAGCTCGTCCTCAATCAACTCTAGCACCGCTGTCTTCATGTTTCACAGCTCGGGATCGCTTCTGCATCACCTATAATCAGTATATAATGTGTCCAATTGGTTCAATTCGCCTGATATGGCCTCAATGCATTTGAATGACCTGGTAAGTCATTCTGGTGGTACTGACACTTTTAGGTCACAATTTCAGTCATCTGTGGCAATTGGGAGGTGGAATGGATGGTCCAGGTACGTTCATCGTTGTGTGTTTGTGCTGCCCGTGCTGACTTGTCTGATACTCAGCCACCTCCATTTCAAGTCGTTTCGAGTCACGAAATGGTGCGCTCACTATGCCATCCTTTCCCCATCGTCCTCCATCACATTCAATGCTGTCGCCAACGTTTTGGCAGCCAGAATCGCATTCAACACATCCCATCACCTCCTGGTCATCCTCTGGGCCTCCTGGCCCTCTATCTCAACATAGCACATTCATTTGAAATGAACGTGCTCATTCCCATTGCTCCCATGGTGTATCCCATCATGCTCGCCATCGTCTACAATGTTTTCATGGCCTGAATCGCCCTTGACAAGCCTCCTGGGGCTCTATCTGGACATGGTGAGTTTATTCCTTTGATGCACTTGTTTCTGATGCTTGTAGGGTGTTCCTGGACACTGTGGGCATCACTTGGTGTCACGCCATCGCATTCTGGCTCCTCTGGTACGTCTGGAGGTCTATTCTCCCTCTTGATCGACACTGATCGACCTTCATATATTGATACAACCCAGATGATCAAGAAACACAGCCCAGAGTGTTCACCTTCAAGAATCTCCACCATTTCCCTCCGAGTCACCAAAATCATGCAATCCAAAAGCAGCCCATGAGCAGAACTTGTTACAGACATGCTGCTTCTCAAAAAGTTCTACCCCTGTCTCCAAATTACCATCATCAAAGAGCATCTGGCCATCACCAATGTCACTAGTTTGGGGAAATCAACAACATGTGTCGGTCTGTACAGTCAGGACAACTTACAGATGTGTGAGAATTTGGGGGTCCGTCAATATTGGTGGACAGCCTAGGTGAGGTGGTAAGCACGAATGGTAGGCTGTCCAGTGTTGTAGTGATGTACCTTGATAGTCAGAAATATATACTTGCCCACTGGTTTTGGTGTACTGGACATGTTACATGAATGACAAAAATTCAGCTATTTCATTGGCAGCTGGATCAAGGAGCTTGCAAGGAGCTGCATCACCATTGTGAATGAACTTCATGAAGTTGTCAGTATCGCCAGCATTGGGGATTACCTCCTCAGCAAGGTAGACTGAGCTCATCATGCCAGTCTTCCACTTTGCAGACAAGGGTCCTGATGGCACATTTGGGCGCTCTGCATATGTGAAAAGCAGCCCAGCAGCAACAAAGCGGAGGCGAGGGATTTCAAAAGGAGGAGGTTCATCAGCATCTTGGATTGCATGGTCCATGTAGTCATATGTCATCTTAAGTAATTCTTTCACCCAATACAGCATGTTAGCTTCATGGTAAAGCCTCTTTGACTCTTCACCAAGACTGGGATGTGTTACGATTTTCCTTTCTCTCCTTGTACTTGTCTCATTCACGTCTCACTTCCGCTTCACCTTGTATTACTAATCCTGATCCCGCTTGGGATATAGGATCACATGTTCCCATTGGAAGTTCATACATGTGGTACAACTTCACAACCCATAATTATCATTGGTCTTTCATATCATATGATAGTGCTCTTGTTTCTGATTGGTTCTTACATATCGTACGATTTCACGATTTCCTTTCTTGCATTGGTCTGTGCGACGGACTGAGCACTACTTAAAGAATCTGTCCTATTGTTTTTTATTCCCTACACTAGTCCTCTTGAATACTAGCTTCCCTTTTGTATCCTTGTCACAATCCACTCTCGTGTCAATAAGACCTTGTCGTGTCCTAAGTAGGCTCTGCCGCTTAGTCTAAAGACTTCCCAGGTTGACTTACACGTGTAAGCGACATCTCAACCAAAGCACTGTCTTTGGCATTCACCGGGCTCATCGATACTCTCATGTTGAACGCACATACAATCGTTAGGATCATTACTCCAGCTACAAGAGAATATCTCCTGGATGCCATCCTTGTTATCCATATTGTTTCTCTAAATGGGGACCTAAATGAAGAAACTATCCTCATCGGAGAAGCCTACATCCTTCTGACCTTTGGAAGTAGTATACGTCTCCCGACATAACAGGATGTATGAATCGAGGCCTGGATCCCACTTCATGACCAATATAAAACCATTTGATGACAATGGGATGGTTGGGTTGGGATCCAAGGCCAGATGGCCAAAGAGGAGCCAACATCAACTGTGCAGCTTGTGCCGTCTTAAATGCACCCACTTCAAGGACAGCATCTGCACTAAGATTAAGATGGACACTTCCAGAAAAAACCTCAGTGCTTTTGGCATCAAAGGCCACCTGGCCATGAATGAGGTGATCGAGATCTAACATTGGGATCGGACGAAAGTCAACTGGTTCTACTTTCTGTTTTAGGGCTAAGTCACATGAGTAATCTCATACAATTGTACCTGTAGATAATGCTTACCCTCCTTGATGTCGAAATCCATTGCCCCTCTGGCCTGTAGAGCTTTTCTCAGTACATTTCGGTCCAGTAAGATAAAGACAGCCTTCATCAACTTCTTCGGCCATGGAGATTGATTTGATGAACTTGATATGTTGCTGCCAGAGCACTGGTGATAGTGCTTCACTGATATAGTAGAAGCATTGTTAAGCAAGGGAGGGCCTGACGTGATTATGGATCCCAATATGGATTCAGATGGTTTGGTAGTACTCATAGAAGTGACAGGAACATTAATATTGTCATTGTGAAGCTGGTGAGCTCTGGGAGGAACTGGCACAGAGCTTGAGGGGGCTCACTTAGCCTTGAAGTCCTCAAATTGCTCCCATTGCTTTTCAGGTACGATTACAAAAAGGTAGAACTGATCTGTTTTAAACACCATCACTCTTGAGTTTTTGGCCTTGCTGGGATGAAGGCATTCATCATAGAAGTATGGGCACATGTTGGTATACTTTGTAAGGTCAACCCATTTCTTGTCACGAATAATAAATGTCTTGTCCTATCATGGAAATTGTGGGTCATGGGCTTTGATCCATGGAACGACTGTGGTGAGAGCAATTGAGACAAGGTCTTGAGCAGTACACTGGGCATCAATGTCTTTCACACCCTCACAGATGCTCTAGATGTCACATCATGATCATCAGAATGAATCTTTTGAGATGAATTTAGAACATACCCTGATTATATTGCTCTGAGGATTCCTCTTTTTACCACCACTTTCATACACTGCAGTGATTTCCAATGAAATTGTCTCTGCTGTGGGGCCCTGGTGGGCAGCGCTTGCCCGTTGTGCCTTTTCAGCAGCATACCGTGCATGTGGGGATTCATAGCCCACTGAGCCTGGAGGAAGACTCATTGAGGGAGTCGATCTCGGCCATGCAGAAGGGTGAGAGGAGGGATATTGCGAGGGTCCTATTAAGGGATGAGATGATGGCTTGTTCCAGGCAGATGGTGCATGGATATCCAGCCCCTTGTGTGAACAAAACCAAGCAGGGGCAATGTGCTCCGAAGATAGGAAAGGCATGAGCACAGGTGGGTTATCAAGAACTCAGGCATGGTTGACCATTGTGACCACAGGAGGAGGGTTAATTGATGCTAAATAATTGTTGAGGAAATGTTTGACAGCCATGGCAAACACTTACCTCGGGACTGCGCTGCACTCATGCTCACACAGATGATTTGCAGATCTGGTAACACTAAAAAGACATGAAAATAATTCCATATAATAGTAATCTGTACATACTATTGCTATATGTTGCTCATTCAGCAACCCAAATGGTAGTGGGCTTGTTCTTGTAATAGTCGCAGCATCCAGCACACATAAATCTGTCCGGTTGGCCAGATTTGAAGCTACCAACAAGGTGGGCTTCTCTGGGCTTAACAACGACAGTGCAGCTCTCACAGATATGCCCTTCCTGGACATCCTCCGTGAATTCAGCAATGAATTCAGGACCACTCATGGCCATGGTGTCAGAGAGAGATGGGAATACGTCTGAGTGAGTGTAGGAAGTTAGGGATCTATGGTCAGAAAACAACAAAAGATTAAATATACCTCTGATAGCTGATATCCATCCCAGTGGAGGCAGGGATGGATGTTGAGCTTGTCTGTTCCAATACTCAAGAAATTCTGGCCCTACATTCTTGATTAGTTGACCAACGACGATACTGGGATAGGCTTACCCAATGCAGATCGCGACTCCACCACCTGTCCTGGTGGAGGTAGGGATGAATGTTGTAGTTGCCCATTCCAATGCTCAAGAAACCTTGGCACTACAATGGCAATGCTGTGAGAAGGCCTACCTGATCTAGACCGTGACTTCACTCTCTGTCCTGGTGGAGGTAGAGGTGGATGTTGAGCTTGTCTGTTCTGATGCTCAAGAAACCTTGGCACTACATTTCCCAATCAGTTGACTAACAGCAATGCTATGATAAGGCTTACCCAATCAAGACCATAACTCCACCCTCTGTCCCAGTGGAGGTAGGGGTGGATGTTGAGTTTGTCTGTTCCAATGCTCAAGAAACCTAGGCACTACATTTCTTAATCAGTTGACCAATGGCAATGCTATGATAAGGCTACCTGATCCAGGCCATGACTCCACCCCAGCATATTCTGTGGTGCCAGAGTCCAGGGAATATTGGTGGCCAAGAATGCAGCATGCTTGAAGAAAGAACTTAGACACAAGAACTTCGTGAAGACGAAGAGCTGGTGCATTTGCTATTTTCATGAAGCTGTGTGATTTGGAATGAAAAGCGACTCAGAGTGATACTCATAGCATGCACCACACAAAGAGAATCAAGGAATCAATGAGTGGGTCATAGTTGGGAATCTTGGGATGTACTGTGAATGTCAGACAGAGGAGCTTGAGAGGTTCTTGAGAGCATCCACAGAGTACTACCATCTAGAACTCGGATGTCGGTGTGAATGAGGTAAATGAATGGCACTGGTACCATTGCAGTGTGATATCTGATCAAGCCTTGAACTTGGACTGTGCCAGCCAAGTTTGCATCATCTCAGTCACCTATGCAGTCAAAGTGGCAACGAAATCAGAATAAACCCACTCATATGTGGACTGCTTCATACATGATTCCGGTACTGATGGGCAACCTCTGTGCCAGCTCCACTTGAGCTAATTGAACCACACATCCAGCGACTCTGGGCAGCACACCTCACTGACAGACAAATTGTCACTGAGCTCCAGAAAGTTATTGACCTCAATGAATATGGAATCGGATAGATACTACATTCACTTTGGTTCATAACTCACCTTGATCATTTGACAGGTTGACGAAGTTCGTCAAAATCTGGAACCAACTTGGACTACAGTGCACTCGTCAGCAAGCACATACTCCGGATACCATTCACACAGCTATGACCAAGCTCCATCCCATATACCCTGATGCAGGATTATGTGAGATGATCAGCTTGTTGCATCATGAACACAAAATGGCAGTTTCAAGGTATACATTACACTTCCACCCTGATGCCATTTGCTAATGCCACACAATGACACTAGACATGTTATGCACAAATATTTCACAACCTATGAGCCTCATCTCATGAGGCAACACAAAGCTAACCAGCTCCAATGCCGTTGCTTTTGGGCTGCGGGAGTCAATGACATCTGGACTGTCGACCAACACAACAAGTGGCTACAAATTGGCCTAGCATTGCACACCTGTGTTGAACCCTTCTCCGGCCGTATTCTCTGGTTGAAGGTTTGGCATTCTAACTGCAACCCACAGCTGATTCTATCCTATTACCTTGAAACTGTCGAGAAGTTTGGATGTACATATACCGTTTTTGTCATAGTGGTCACGTCAAACTAACACTTCCATGTTCCAGTCATTCCCATGGTCACACAAAGTGACCCTGGCACAGAAATTTTCAGAATTGCAAATGCACAGACCATGCTCTGCCAAATGAATGACCCATCATTGGAAGGTTTTGTTCAACACCAGTGGATGCGCAACAAGAAAAACATCATGCCAGAGATCATGTGGTCCCAACTTCAGCACCGCTTTTCTCCAGGCTTCAAAGCTCTCCTCAATGAGGGAGTGGACGAGGGTTGGTACAATCCTTACAACACATTGCAACTGTAAGTTCAGTTTATGTCTGATGAACACATAACTTAGCACTTTGACAGCATGACATTCCGATAGTTATTTATTCCCTGGCTCCAGTGGGAGTTGGACAATTACCAGTTTCAAATCAACAATACTCGAAAGTGCCAGGACAACAAAAAGGTAGGGTGTACAGTTACTCTGCTTGCATGAGCATTAACAATCTTTGGTTACAATCTGAAAATCCTACCATATGGCATCCCAGGACTCATCCATTGGTCTGCAGCAGACTATGATGCTCTTGATTTCAAGGTGACCATATCTCAGGACGCAATCAACCATGTTTGTAGCCTTTATATCAGTCCTAACCATCAAGTTTTCAACCTCTTACTCACTTCTCTTAACACGTTCATGGAGCTATGCTATGACCAGCTGGGTCGCCCTCTGATCAAATGGACATCTATCTGGGGAATATACCTTGAGCTTCTGGGCCTACTGCATCAATACCAAGATGTGCCAAGAACTCTTGAAGAACTCAATGATGATAATGTTGGCATGGATGATGAACTACCACTCCTGCAAGGTCTCAAAGATCTGCATGAGAGATCAGATTATTTAGGTGGAGTTGCTAATAGGATGGGTCTGTGTAAGTCACATGCTCATTATAACCTGTACAACACTGACTTAACCTCTTCATCAAGAGGCAGAGCATATATAGGAACTCAACAAGTTTTTTGCTGAAGAGCCAGACATTGGTGATGTAGGCAATGAGGTCAATGCAGGTCCATCTCTTTGGGTTGAGTGCTTTACCTCGGATGAAGATGAGTTGGATGAAGAGGAAGTTGATAGTATCTTGTGATTTCTTTTTGATACCCTACATGCATATGCAGCATGTCACACATTGTTGGTAGCATGCAATGGCGCTGAGTGCACATACAAAGTATCTTGCATAGGTAACAAAAATATCCTACACATCTCCCCAAGAATTTTTTTTTCCAGGTGTTTGGTGTCCTATCAAAGTCAACTGCCTAGAATAGTATGGCGTGACTCATGTGACATGCTTCGCATGAGCACGGTTGTCCGGCACCATACATTTGTGTCCATTTTGGCCGTAAAATCTGGAGTCTCGTGATGGCAGGCACCATGCATACTAGTATGACATAAGCTTGCCTATTTTTCTGCAACTTTTGTGATGGGCCAATGCAGTAGCTAGGGTCTGAGTGTCGTCGCATGTCCTGATGTATTGCTCCACCCACACTCGTGTTTTCCTCGTCGCTCTTTGCCTCCTATCTATTGCTGTCGTTTTCGAGTCTCTGCTGGTCGGAGAGCTGTCAAGCCAGCTCACATCCCGTCGCACTTCACAACCTATCGACATCCCAAATTCTGATGTATCGAACTATACGAGCGTTCTTTTCAGGGCGATCCGTGCGTGCCACCATCGTCGGCTCGTCTGTATGTGTATCCTGACACTCGAATGTGCCCTGACTTTTGACAGTCAATGCACCTCACTCGCGGGACTGGATCGTCAAGGGCATTCTTCGCTGGCTCACGTTTTGCCAGTGGGCCCTCATTGGCATGACTGCGCTCCATTTTCACCAGCCGAGTCCAGGTACGTTTGATCGCTCGTCGTTGGGGGTGATGGGAGTAGATGACACACTTTCTCGTGTACAGGCCTCTCTGCCATCGGCCATCATCTATGGTGTGTCGTGGCGCGCGCGTCGTCTGGTACGTTGCCCATTCCTATTACTGTCCTACGGTGTTGTGTCGAACGGACGTGCAGCTGTGCGTGTACTCCTTGGATCGCTCGCACTGGGGTCGTTTGCGCCAACAGTCACACCCTGGATCATTCCGCAGCGGCTACTCGTTGCTGTCTCGTCTGTGGGACTGTCTCTGCCGAATGAAAGGCAGTTCCGTGGCCATGTGCGATCGCGGAGCAGAGTGGTCGAGGTTATTATTTGAAAATTAACATTGACGATGGACTTTGGACATTTGTTATCTAAGATCACGACAATGGATCTTTTCTTTCGTTCCTTTTGTTGACTGAGATCATGGACTTTATTTGATATCCGGTAGTTGGCTATATAACTGTGCATACACTCCTTGATCCTTGGAACCGCCGGTGTTGTTCCGAAGATTGGCAAAGGCTTTGAAAACAAACAAACGTTCCTTGATGACTTGAGCGCTTTTGCAGCGAGCACATGGACCGCTGAGACGCTCTGCTCACCAAGTACTCGTACGTTCCAATGGCACTCGATCCACGCTACAAAGCATGGATGCCGTAGACCAACTCGAAGCAGACGGCGCGTGCATCCTGCGGGCCGTGCAAAAGCGCGTCGAGATGAGAAAGGAGCTGTTGTGCAAGGCGAGTCCACTCGACGATCAGGCGTTTTTTTCATCCACAAGGAAAGATGTCAGAGGCCATGTCGTCCCCAGAAGACATTGCACGCGCGCGACACGTCAAGGAGTTGGAGCCACTGCACGACGCATGGACGTCGTGGCTGAAAACGAGACAGGTGCGTCGGGCGGCATGCTTTTTTTTCCGCCATGTGTCGTACATACATGACGGGACCTCAGTAGTCCCGGCTAGATACGCTCCCCCTGCTCAAGGACCCAGACCCGGCCATGCGTTCCTTGGCCGAAGACGAGTTCACGACGCTCAAAGAGACCTTGTCGACATACCTCTCAACGACTTTTCCTGCGCTGCTCGTCCCGCCCTCACAGACGCGCGCCTTCTCGGCGCTGCTGGAACTCAATGCAGGCGTGGGCGGCTCGGAGGCGACACTCTTTTTGGTCGACCTGTTGCAGGTGTACGTGCACTATGCCCACGCGCGGGGGTGGCGCGCAGACGTGATCCAGAGCACGGAGGTGATGGGCGGCGGGATGCGTGATGTGATTGTGGAGGTGAAAGGGGAGGGCGGGTATGATACGCTCCGGTGGGAAACAGACGTTCATCGCGTCCAGCGCGTTCCGGCGACAGAGGCGAGCGGGCGGGTGCATACCAGCACTGTCGCAATCATCGTGGGGACTTTTCACTCTTTGGACGGACGGTCTCGTGCTCATTGGGGTGTAGGTGCTTCCTCTCAGCGAAGAGGCTGAGCCCGCTGCGGACGATAATTTGTTCAAGATGGAGGACGTGAGGATCGAGGTGATGCGCTCACGCGGTGCGGGTGGGCAGGTGCGTTGTCCGTACATGCTTTCGCGTCGTGCCTCACTCGATGGCGCATCCCCTCAGCACGTCAACAAAACCGAGTCGGCGGTGCGGTTGACACATGTGCCCACGGGCGTGACGGTGTCGATGCAAGACGAGCGAAGTCAACACCAGGTCTGCATCGCTTTCTTACTAGCCTGTCGATGCGTCTCACCTGCTGTCTTAGAACAAGCGCCGTGCGTTCCAGGTCCTTCGAGCCCGCCTCATGGACATGAAAATCACCAGAGAGACCGCTGAGCGCCGTGCAACCCGCCAGAGCCTTATTCGGACGGCCGATCGCAGCGAGAAGATCCGGACGTACAACTATGCTCAAGTGAGTTCTGGCCGCGTCACTCCAGGTGGTTCAATCTTGACGATCTCCCCTATAGGACCGCGTCACCGACCACCGCATAGGCCTGTCGCTGATGAATCTTCAGTCTTTCATGGAGGGCGATGGCGTGCAGGATTTTTTTGGATGTGATGTGGCGCAATTGGGAAAAAGAGACGATGGAAGAGGCCGTCAGCGAAGTAGATTAGAATACATACACTACCGCTAGATCCGTAAACTGGGTATCTCTCCGTTGCACCAATAGCAATGTCCACCCGACCCATGCTCATACCTGTTACATGATTCGACACACGCGGGCGTCGGCGATCCCGAGCGCTTCGAGCTGCTCTTGAGTCACCTCTTGTTCGTTGGCACGCAATTTCTCTCGAGACTCGATCGGGAACCAGTCGGCCATGAAGTTGAGCAGCCCGTAGTCGATGTTGGCTACGTGATGCGTGAGCGATGGAGGACGTGACACGGAAGAAGCGTCACTCACATGGGTTCGCCTGCAGAACCGTCGGTGCGCGACACATGGGGCACTTCGGCAGGCCTCGTCTCTGCAGTTTGACGAGGCACCTGAATTAATAGGGAACGTTACGACGTGCCGTGCATGCAGGACGGTGATGGGCAGAGGAATCGTTACCTTACGCAGAAGAAATGGCCGCAGCGAAGCCTAACCGGCTTGAACGCGATGGAGGTACAGATGAGGCACGCATAGTCGTCGATGTGCGGTACGACGGGTAAGAGAACCTCACCGATGGCTTGCACGAGCAGTCTCGGTAACGATTTCGAAGGACGGGTGATCAACGAGACTTGACGCGAGGAGGAAGCCACGGGCGGAGACGCGTTGTGCTCCAAGAGATAGGGCGGGACTGGAAGCGTCGTGCGTTTGGCATGCTTCTTGAGGATCTTTCGCGTTGCTTCCGAATTCGCGAGCTGGAGCTACGTTTGAATGCATGAGTTGGTGCGATGAAGCGAGAGAGAAACGCGTGGATACCTTCTTCACGTTCAGAATGAACCAGTTCAATTTCAAGAATACGTCAAATGCTTCCTTGCTTCCGGGAAGGAGGAGGGACGCCTTCTTGTCCTGTATGCGTCCTTTGAATAGTTCGAGGTGCTTCTCCACTTCTTCGATGCTTCTTTCGCCTCGGGTGGACTCTTGGACACTTTCAAAGACCTCTGATTCGGCGTAGAGTTGGAAGATTTCGCGCCAGGTGTACAGGTCTGATTTGCCTCCCGGGGAGGGACGCAAGGATACTACGTTACCCGCGGTGAACGAATAAGCCGAGAATGAACGGGGAGCAGACGACGACGACGGACGAGCGGTCGAGGAGATCGACGTAGCGAGTGAAGCAAGGGCCGAGGTGAAGTCGTGTTGTAAAGCGTCGCAGCGGTCGGCGAGGGTAGACAGGGTAGACGTCAGAAGCTGAAAGAACTCTGTGTCCGATGGAAGTGGGATGACCACATCCGGGAAACAGTCACTGGACGACGAAGGTCAGAGATATTTTCGATTAAAGTAGGGAAGAAGCATACGACTCGACCGAGTGATCTAGCAAGCGCATTTCGTCTCCGACGGTGTCGGGAGGGTGTAGAAGTGTTTGCGAGATTCGGCCGAATGAGTGTTCTGGAATGAGAATATCGAGATGATAGATAGCTTGTGGCATTGAAGGGGTGGTGTTGTGGTGTGTGCCCACGTCAGAAAGACATGCAGACGATAGTCGAAGCCTAGGCTCGAGCGCAGACGAGTTCAAGACGATCTCGTAAACGATGGCGTGTCTGCAGTGTGAGGCATCAGAGTCCACAGAAAGATATTCGTCTTGTTCCTCGACGTGCGCATGACCCTCCTCTGAGCTTTCTTGTTCGTCGTGCAAGGATCGAAGAACGGAAGGACCTATTCCC
>JBBPOB010000837.1:0-12664 GCA_038091275.1 Tylopilus subfusipes | reverse complement strand
CTTGAGCTCAGCGGCGAGGGTGGGGTCCGTAATTGCTGAATCCGCCTAGAGAGATCGTGAGCCACCGAGGGCGATATCAGGACGGAGAGAGACTCGCCATGGTACGTTCGTGAGGATGTCTTGGGGCTGTCGAAGGGAGCCCGTATGTGGAGCGGAGTATGAATTTGGAAGTTGTGGCTGAACCTTGATCAGATGGAACTGTACAGTACCATCGAATTTGCGGCGGTTGCAGGAGAAGACCACACACCATCATCGTCGGTTAGAATCCACAGGTCTTCCCTCGAGGATTAAAGGTGGGCTGCTGCAAATAGTGGTGGTACGATGGGCTCATGTCATCTCAGTGATTTGTGGCTGCCCGTAGTCTTGTCTACACGTTCAAAACCAATCAGCAACTAAAGTGGGTCTCTTTCGGTGTGTACGGGAAATTTTTGATGTGGACGCGTCGGTAGATGCGTCATATCGCAGCATATCTCCTCCTTCAGATCGGCGGTAACGCCTCTCCTTCTGCTGATGACGTCAAAAAGGTTCTCGATGCGGTTGGCATAGAGGCCGATGAGGAGCGTCTGGAGAAACTGATCTCTGAGCTCGAGGGGAAAGATATCAACGCTGTATGTCGAGCTGAACTTGAGACACGAAAGCACGGCTGACTGAATTGGGGACGTAGTTGATTGCTGAGGGATCTGCCAAACTCTCGTCGGTGCGTGTATGTGTTGTGTGTCGTGGGGTCGCCATGACATGGGACGACAGGTCCCGTCTGGTGGTGCTGTTTCTGCTGCTGCTCCGGGGGCTGCAGGTGGTGGAGGCGCAGCTGCTGCCCCTGCTGCGGCAGCGGAAGAAAAGGAAGAGAAGGAGGAGAAGGCGGTCCGTGTCTACTTTTCGGATAGGGATGTGATGCTGACATGTGGATGCAGGAGGAATCGGACGACGATATGGGCTTTGGTCTCTTTGACTGAGTGTATCTCTGTGTTAATGTACCGTGTATATGACCTGCATTCGCCGGCGGTGTGTGCAGGATTGCCTCTTGCCGTCGGCAAATGGTGACATGAGACGCCGAGTACATGTGCCGATGTGACTGACACGCTCGGCTGATGTGCGGCGCCCACAATCAAGTAAGTCCGCTGGTCCTGCGCCGCATCGGCATCAGAACGAAAGCCGCCGGCCCGATGACAGGGGACGCGGCCGGGCGTGGCTGGCACTTGGCTGATCTGCGCAGAGACAGATCCGACCCGACCGAAAAGGAAAGCATTGGGGGCAGGCCTTGTGGGTACGCGCCCGACGAGGTTGGTAGCGCGCTCGTCGTCAGAGACAGCGACGACGCAGGTCGGACAGCCCAGGAGAACCCCATCTTTTTTAATTTCCCTCTCCTTGCTTCGCTGACGTGAAGCTATTCGGCACTGCGTTTAGACCGTCGCATCATCCCTCCTTTTAATATCTGGCACGCCTCAGATCCAGGCTCCCCTTCCTTCCCCTCCCCACCCCATGGACCCCTTTGCTCGTCCCCATGACCCTCCTCCACAGCCCCCGCCCATCACCTTTGCCCCTCCAAGCCTTCCCAACCAGCTCCCCCCCGATGTATCCCGCTATCCCCCTGATCCCCAGTCTGACTTCGACAAGTCTGATCAAAACATCCCGTTCATGAAAGGCCCCAAACGCAAACGCCTCGCAAAGGTGCGCCCGTCCATCTCCACCTCTCTCCGACCATCCCGCTCACTTCCCATAAGGCATGCGATGCTTGTCACAAAAGTAAGCGGCGCTGTGACGGAACGGGTACGTTGCTCCACTCCCTCCCAACCTCGACAGTCTCATACGAACCCCCCCTCTCTCAAGCACCGTGTAGTAACTGGTAAGTACCAGCGGTATGTCGTCATCGCTCCGTGGTCTCCGACAATTCATCCCAGTTATTTCGCTTCCAAAAAGTGCACATACACGGACGCCTCGGGAAAACCTGTCCCCGCCCCCAGACCGTTCAGCTCGGACAGGCCAGAGAGCTCTTCAGACCCTCGAAGTGGACCCTGTCCATCACACCCAGACGCTGTTACCGCTCGTTCCCCATCATTCACCTCCATCCAGGCCAAGGATGTCGCACACTCCGCAACTCCATCGTCAGACGATGATCGGGCTAGTAATCCCCGTACCAAGCGTCTCAGAACCAATCTTGGCCACATGGCCACACCCTCAGGGACTCAACCACAATCCCTCGCGCCACCGTTGATTCAACACGACCGTACCCTCGAACGCGACCAGGCTCTCACACGAGAACTTGTTCACCGTGCGTCCTCGCTCACAGCTTTGATGCTTCCGCAGAATCTGAGTGCACCCCTTAGTCTTCTTTGCGTACCGTCAACCCCAGCGCATGATCATTCACCAACCTTCCTTCTTGTCGGCCCTAAGTCATGGTACCGTCCCTCAACATTTACTTCTTGCAGTGTGTGCAGTCGCAGCCCCATTGTCAAAACAGCCTCGGTTGAGGACTTCGCCTTGTCGATACGCTGGAGAAGTCTTCGCTCAAGAGGCTGTGTCGCTCATGTTCGACAAGAACCATCAGTTGGTTTGTGAGCAAAGCTTGGCTACCGCACAAGCCCTTCTGTTGCTTCAGCTTTATGACAGAATGGGAAAGTCCCTGTGGGTTGGGCAACACCATCGTGAGTTTTTCTCCGTCTTAGGTATCAAGACTATCGACTAATACCACCAAGAACTTGCATTGGAGATTGTGACCAAGATCGGAATTTTCGATTCCGATAGTACTGTTCTTACGCCGCATCCATCACCCGAGTTAATCGACGCCTGCATAGAACGCGAGTGTGCGCGCCGAGTGTTTTGGCTCATTTTTATTTCAGACTGTTTCGGGTGGATGCTGTACCGACGCGCCCGTCTGGCAACAGACTCCCAGCTAAACCTTCGCCTCCCTATCGATGAAACGAGCTTCGAAATATCTCCGTTGACTGCAGTACCAGGTAATGGCCTTTTTCTTTCTTTCAGATTTATGGTCAATATCCCCCAGAATTCATATCAAAACCGAGTCCATCATATAGTATGTGTTCCGAAAGTGGACAACTGATACGGGTATTACTATTACACGAGGAGGCAGAGAAGTTCGTGGACGAATTAAACGGCAAGCCGCTTCTCAGCAGCATTGAACCTCACTGAACGCTCTGTAGATTGCGAAAATGGACGATATCCTGTCGATCAATTACAAGAACTGGAAATGAGAGTTGGTGTACGTTGTCGAATTCAGTGATAGCTTGTTCCCTGATGGACCTCTCCACTGGTGCTAGGCATGGACAAACGCTCTTCCCGAGCACATGCGCTTTACCGACGACAGCCTGTGGGTGCATGTTACGCAGTATGATACGGAGTCAAACATGGGTGCATGGTGCTTCTTTGTCATGCATGTTATCCATTGTTCGTGCATGTTTGCACTCAACTTGGTGTGTTGATGTGCCTGCGGCTACCAAGGATCACTCACTGACGGCTTTCTTCGGCAGGGGAGGCAACGGTGTCGCATGGAGATGCCTCTTGACCTAACGTGGGCCCGTGAGAGGACACTTAAGGTTATTGAGGCTCTTGGCAGGAAAGCAAAATTAAGCATTTTCCGTGAGTCTTACTCCGGTCGGTCCTTTGTCGGCCTTACTCACACAAAATTATCAGTGGGAGTTGCGATTTGGGTATTTGGTTTATTCAAAAAGGTTGCTGCTGAGTCTCACTCGTGATATAGCCTCTCTTCAAATATGCCGACGAGCCACCAAGTCAGACACTGTTGAACTGGTCTCGTGAATTCGAGGAGATCTGGGGTGTACGCATCCAGGATCTGAGCCAACGTCAGATAGGTTACAGCCAGCAGTTGCGGGCTCCAATGCCGCCACCGCCACCCGGGACCCGCGTTCACACGACCGGGGTGCTGACTAGATCCATATCCCCCGTATCCCGGGCGGGATCTGATCTGAGCCCTTCGCTGGTGGTACAGCTTCCAAATTACATTCCCCATGGCCGAATGCCTCATGATGGAGTGGTCCATTCTTCTCTATCACCCCCTTCTCAGCCTGAAATCAGGGTCCAGGCTGGACATGAGGCTCGCGAGAAGGAGATCAGGAACGTGGTGAACGATGCTAATATTGATCCTGCTCTTCAGGCTGTTTCAAATGCACGAGCACAAGCAATGTCGCAGTTGCCTGTTTCCGCACCACCGTCGTTGTCGTTGCCATCTCTGAAGGCTAGTGGGCTCTTGGAATGGCCGCGTCCTGGCTCTGCGGATGTAGGCGTGGCACCGTCCAGTGTGCAGTCTAGTGGCAATTGGCAGCCGCCCACTCAACACTTTGCACCTTCTCGTCAGCCTCAACGAGACTCGGCGCGATCGCTCAATGTTCAGTTGCCGCCCGATGGTTCGCGACCACCTGCACCCTTGGCCCCGTCTGGAATGCCCGTGGGATTACAATGGTTAGCTCACGAGTCGTCGGTGTCAAGACCAAGCTAGGATCAGCGTTGGATCTGCGCACGTGCGCAGAGTTGATCGAGGACAGAGCCTGTTGGCAGCATAATCGTGGCAAGGGTATTATACGTATTACTGTAAAGCGTATTCTGGGGGAATGTAATATGGTCACTGTGATTACAATCAATGACTGCGTCCGTCACCTCCAAGTTTTTTGAGGTTGCGGTGGAGCTCTGGTTTGATGAGTACGACGCGATCGAGAAGCTTCTTGATGACCATGTCCTTGTTGGCCTCAAAAGCATCTGTGGCCGCCTGAAGCTTGGACTCTGTCTCCCTGTCTACAACTGCCTGCGCGCTGGTTGTGTTACCGGCGTGCTGCGGAGGCACTTGAACGATGTGTGGTGAGCGGCAAGCGAGGAAGACGTACCGATGCCTCGAATGCCTTGAACTCTGACTCTTTCGCGAGTCTGTACTCGTCGATCTCTCTGGAGGCTTCGGAGCGGGCATCCTTTAGTCTCTGGACGCGATCTATACGAGAGTGAGCGGTGGTGCGCTGGTATGGGTGGAGAGGGTACATTGCCGGGCCTGCTGCACGATCTTGGCGGCCTCCTTCTCTGCCTCGAGGAGGGTCTGTATGCCTTGCGAGTGCTGGGCTGCCTGGAACGGAGTGAGCGGGAGGGAGAGGGAGAGGGAGGGGGTGGAGATACTACCATGGAAGAGGCTTGTGTTTGAACTCCGACGAGGAGAGGGCACCAGGTCAAGTGGCTACGACGCGTTTCGACCGTTCGATAATGGCAGGGGATCCGATTGACCCATTACAAGCGCTTTCAAAGGCGTTAGCAGTGCCAGCCGAATCGAAAGAACAGGCTGATTTGCTCGCTAAATTGCGTGAGTCGCTGGAGGCTCATCCAGCACCCATCCCGATCCTCTGCACGACCCTCGTCAAGACCGTCTCCGGCACGGGTGACTCCCTCCTCAAGAGATGGGTGCTTGACCTCCTCCACTTTGCAATCGCCCGCTCGAACCTATCCCACGAAGTCCGCACACAACGTCAGTTTTCGCCCTCTTTCTCTTGCACGGCACTTAAGTGGCCCTCTCAACCTCGCAGTCGCATCTCAGTCCGTCGAAACGTTGGCAAATCTCTTGCATGACCCAAACGTGCGCACCGTAAAGGTCGCCGTCCAATGCCTCACCTCCGTCTACCCGCTCTTGTTTCGCTCCCTGTAAGCCAACCCATCCTGTGCCTCGCACGACACCCCTCACCTCGCGCAGGTGCACCAACCGCACACACCGCCAGCAATGGGACATCCTCTGTCAGTCAAGATCCCGCATCCTGGACTTCGTTGCGTCGCCCACCGTGAATAACGGCGTCAAAATTTCCGCCGTCAAGTTCACGCAACGGGTCATCCTCCTACAGACGCGAGGAATCTCTGACCCGAGGGTAGCTATCCTTCAACCGGTCCGTGGTGAAGCTGACCATTCGACAGCTTCAAAACAAGAACGACCCAAGCATCGCAAACGTTCCTGCCGACCACCCCTTCATCTCTGCCTCTGCTCTCGAAGCGGAAGGCATGAAGCTCTTGGAAAATATCATCACCATCTTGTACACCAGCCAGTAAGGCTGTTCTCGACCCACTCTTCCCAACCACCCCCTTGACACCATTGACAGAAACATCGACATCTTGACAGCCATTTTGAACAGTTGGAGCAACTTGGTAAGACAGCGCCCTACGCTGGTGCAATTGGTCGTATCGTCTCTAGCATCCTGGTCGCCTGCCCAACTCGCCGGACTATCAGCTTCTGCCGTGAAAAGTGTCGAGAAGAGCATCCGCATACTGTTGATACACATTTCCAGGTCAGTCTTTAGCACATTCACTATTTTCGGTTTGCTCATGGTAGCGTTTTCCAGAGGGCCCCATGGCTCTGCGTTTGGCGCTCAAATTAATGAGGCGCTCTCCCAACAGGCCCCGCGGATGGAGAGAGCATCTGCGGAGGAGAAGGCGCGCAAGGCGGCGGTCGCAGCCACTGCAGCCGAGGCTGTCAGAAAACGGCCCTTACCCTCTGGTCCTGCTGCCGACCAACCCACAGATGCCAAGCGTCTCAAGGTCGAAGTGGACAATGCCGCAGCCAACTCAACAGCATTCCTTGCTTCATTCGACTTCACGACGTTACCTATCGCGCTCGTCACGGATCTCATCGTCGCTAATTTGCAAGCGTTTACAGAGCCCACTCTTCTTGGCCTAGTTCAGGCATATAGACAAAGCAGAGAGGGAGCAGTCGGGGCAACTTCACAGCCCTCAGAGGGTGCTATAGATGAGGCTATGTCAACCTCAGAAATACCTCCTGTCAAGGACGAGCCAGTTGATCCCCTCAAAATGGACATCGACGAGGAAGAGATGGAATATGAGCCGGATCGACTGAACGAAGCGGTGGGCGGTTTCCTTTCCGACCCTCGGTTTCTTTACCAACAGCCTTCAACAGCTTTCCGGGGGTGCAAAGGTTGCAGATGAAGAGGAGGCTGTCGCAGACCTTCCTGAAGCTGCACTCACCCTTGACCTGACTGAGTTCAAGCTACCATCCCCAAAAGAGCTCACAGAGGGTGATCGACTTGCCCTCATGCGGGGAGTTATAGATCGTATATGTGACGGTGGGCAGGAGTTGCAAGAAGCGTCACATGCATTGTCCGGAGGCACCATTTCCGACGACATGTGGATATTGCTCATTGTTCGCATGATAACCCGCGTTGCCGAGCCAGCTACGAACGTATCACACAGGCAGGACAAGTCAAGTGGAGAGGAGGAGCAATTTGCTGAATTCTCTTCGCGGCAAGACAAGCTACGGCAGGCTCTCTGTAGCTACATTATGATAGACTTCCCATCAAGGTACGAGCTCCCGCAGCTAATGTGGTAGGCTGTTTTTGATGTTCCATCCAGATTACGCCTCGCTACAACATGGATGAACGAAGAGTGGTATAACGATCGAATAAGAGTTGGAACTGGGTCCAACTGGGTATGATTTTATAGCCATGACCTCCATCCCACCCTCACTTCGTGTGATCAGCGACCGAACTACGACTCCTGGCTGAACCAAATAGTTTCTTCATATCAGACAGTCCTTGAAAGCAAGGCAGAAGGGAAACCAGACAGCAAAGATAAGGCGTTTGCAAGATTCCTGCTGGACCTACCCTCCATACCGGCGGATCTTTTGGATCTTTTACGTGACCTCTCCGTTGACCCTGACAAGTATGCCTCCTTGATATCCTGGTGTGTTTAATACCGCATTGACCCATGGCGATAGAATGCACGTAGGGTTTACGAGTCTGCGCGAGTTCGTGCTTGAGCGCCCTTCATTACGCGCGGAAGCACTGCGTGTCTTGTTGGACCTAACGACACACCCAGGTAAGTCAATAGTGTTGACGCTTACGTGTTTGACCTGTTGATCGGTCTGCACAGAATCTGTCACACGTCGCGCTGCAATCAATACCGTAAGGAGATGGGTGCCAGGCGTCGAACCCATGGATAGCATGATACGCGACTTCGCACTCCAGATACTTCGTCGTCTGCAACAGCGTTCGCCGAACGCCGCAAAAACCATGACTCCAAACGGAGGCGAAGAGGACGAAAACATGGAAGATGGCCAGCTGCCATCTGAGGAACTGATACAAACCCCATATTTGTCAGAAGAAATTGATTTGCCAGCTGATAAGTCTCTTGTGCTTCAGCATGTCGAGCTGCTCTTTGCTTTGTCCGTAAAAGTTCCCGAATTCTTGGACGAGTACGTTCTTTTTTTGCTCCTCACGGCATTCCTTGACATCGAATTTTTTTTTTTTTTTTTTTTCAGAATATTTTCGGCTTACGGTCAAATGGACATTTCCGTCCGAGAAGCAGTCCAGGATTTGATCACCGCTCTTATCAAATCCCTGGGTTCGAGCAACGGCAAATTGCTTACGCTCATGCGGACTTGCCCGCCAGGCTCAGAATCGCTTGTGCTCAGAGTTTTGACCATCTTTACGGAGCACGGCAGACCCAGCGCACAACTCGTGGTTTTAGTCAAGGGTCTTATTAGCGAGCGCGATCTCGATGCACGGTTCCTTATTCCGATCATCGCGGAGATGGACAAGGTAAAGCCCACCTGCGTTCATGTTCTCTTAGCTAGTCTCAAACTTGGAATGCCGCAGGCGGATATTATGCGTTACCTGCCCCGGATTGTTTCGATACTCAACGGTCAACAAGAACCCAAGAATTTGGTTCGTTCCGTATTTGGCTCCGTCGTTACCACCCCTCCACAAACATTTGGGAGCGTCACATCAAATCTGCCTCGTGTTCGGCAGAGCGAGTTGTTGACGCCAGCGGAACTCATGGTGTTACTCCATGAGTCTGAAAAGGAAATCGGACTCAAGAGTGCTATCGAAGGTGGGTGCGCTGCCTTAATGTCCGCCTCCGTGCTTATGCGATCTTGAACTAGCCATCGGCATCTGCTTTTCGATGACGGATGTTTTCCGCTCCGAAATTCTCGCTGTGGTGATGCAACAGATAGTCGACGAACCTATTTTACCCGTGTTGTTCCTTCGAACGGTGCGTTTTTACCAGGCGACCAATGGCGGTAAATGATAGCATTCATGTAGGTGATTCAAGCAGTGACGACATACAAATCACTGGTGGCCTTTGTTTCGACCACGTTGCTCTCCCGTCTGATCACCAAGAAAATATGGCAGAATCCCCACCTGTGGGAAGGATTCATTCGGTGTGCCAAGGTGATCGCTCCCGCGAGTTTTGGAGCACTCCTTCAGCTACCCAAGGAACAGCTCCGAGAACTCGTGGACAAGCAGCCTAGCTTGAAATCGGGTTTGCGGGAGTACGTGACTAAGAAGGCGGGAAACAAAGCTCGGGTTGCTGGGTTTTTGGACATCTTTGGGGAGGACGACCATACGCCGTTATCGACACCATCGACGCCCATCGACCTTGCCCTTGGCGCGATATGAACGCGTGGAATTCGTATTGTAGTGACCAAATTTTAGCTCCGTGGCTTGAAGTTGTGTAGCATACTACCGTAGCTTACTCATCCATGAACGATAAATGACAGCTTCCCCTTGAACGTTTATCTCGGTGGCAGTCTTTGCCAGTGCTGCCAGGTCAGTGGGCCACTTCCGGGTTGATCCCAGCTCTCCACACGACCGTGACACACTGAGGGTTTAGATCTCAGTGCGCATTGTGCACCGCCAGGGTACTTTTATGATACGCGGCCACCCCGTGTCAGTGGCAACTCATAAACGAGACAGCTCTCCGTTGCAGTCTTCTTTCATTTAGAAACATGGCAAACCCATCCACCACCACCAGCGATGGCCAGTCCTCGTCGCCCATCGCCTCTGTCGCTTCAGAGAGCATGGATCGTGGTCGATCACGCGTTCGGCGCTGCTCAAATCAGCACAACGAGCATCACAACATGAAAAAAAGGTACTCCAGTTTGCGTATCACGTATCGGTTGGGTTCACCGCATCATGTTTGGACCGTAGAGGATACCACACGTTTATGTCTTCCTTTGGCAAGACATTTCATGTCGAGAAGCGGTGGAAACTGGTGAGAGAGATGGGCTCGGGGGCATACGGAGTGGTCGTGTGAGTCGTGCTGCTCCAGCGAATGTTGCCCACTTCTCACTCTCGTTGGCGCAGTTCGGCGGCGGACGAGATATCGCATGAAACCGTAGCCATCAAACTGGTCACTCGAGTGTTCGAAAAGGTCCAACTTGCGAAACGCGCCCTCAGGGAGATCACACTGCTCAGGCATTTTGCGAACCATGAGAACATCACCGGGTTGATCGACGTAGATGCCATATCCCCAAATTTCCAAGAGATGTGGGTCATTTCCCGTACCTGCCAATGTTGTCATCTTGTGCTCAACGTCTTCGTTACAGATACATTTTCATGGAGGTGAGCCCCACTGTCACTGCAGTTTGCAGCGACGTTGATGACGAATAAAATAACAGCCCATGGAAGGTCTGTTGTGTCTGGAAATCAATCCAGAGGGTCCGTCACTGAGCGTTCGCAGCCGATCTACACCAAATCATCAAGTCTGGGCAGACCCTTACTAACGAACATGTCCAGTACTTTCTTTACCAGGTCCTACGAGGTAATTCTCTCAGGTCGAGCGTGCATGCTGACATCTTACATGGCTTGTACAGGAATGAAATACATTCATTCAGCGTCAGTGATACACCGAGACCTGAAACCCGGGAATTTACTAGTCAACTCGGATTGCGAGTTGAAGATTTGTGACTTTGGTTTAAGCCGAGGTTTTGACGCCACACCCGACGAACATACCAGCGGACACCTTACTGAATATGTAGCAACGCGATGGTACAGGGCACCGGAAATCATGCTTGCTTTCCAGTAAATAGCATCAAGTCGCTCTTCTCGGCTTGCGGCTGATTCACGCCATCTAGGGGATATACCACAGCTAGTCAGTGGCCAAGTTGACACTCTTAAGAACATGGAAAATGCTGAGACGACAAGACAACAGTTGACGTTTGGTCGATAGGATGCATTTTTGCCGAATTGCTCCTCGGCAGACCATTGTTTAAAGGGAAAGAGTGAGCTCATTTGCCCAGACTAGCACAACATCCTGATGGTTACGCATTCAGCTATGGTCAGCCTCTACGTAGATTACTCTCAGCTTTTCAGTCTGAAAATTTGATCGCTCCCAGTGGATCAACTCAACAAAATCCTGGATGTCCTAGGCACTCCGAACGAAAATGTCATCCAACGAATAGGCAGTGAAAGGGTATTATCCAGTTAGTGGAAGACCGTGCCACAGTTTCTCATGGACAACAGGCACAGGTTTACGTTCGCACCTTGCCGATGAAACCGGCCATTCCTCTCAGAATACTGCTGCCAACTGCAGACATCCAAGGCAAGTAATGAGATTATATTCCCTCCCTAGCCTAACTATCCTACCAAAGCTATTGACTTGCTAGAGAAGATGATCGCATTTGACCCCTCGTCCCGTATCACCGTTCCTGGCGCCCTCTCACATCCATGGCTTGCAGCATACCACGATGAATCCGATGAGCCAGATTGCCCGACAAAGTTCGGAAAGTGGAAAGACATCGAGAAGCTTCAGAGTCTCGATGAATTCAGAGATGCATTATGGAAGGAAATTGAGGATTACAGGATGGAGGTGCGAGGATTAAAACCCGCAACCACCCCCGGCACGGTGGAGAAGGATCAAGCCCAAACATCGCCGAGCTTATCGCCAGTACCACCAATAAGATCGCCTACGACGGAGAGGGACCACAGGTTCCTGGACGCATCGTTGTCTCGGGTGAGCAGCCCAGAACGAGACCATGTAGATACCCTTGCCCCCCCGACTATTACAGCGTCGGAGACCTTTCATGCGACAGAGCCTACTGACCCTGTGGTCACTTACGCTCGACGGTCCAGCATTGTACCGTCGGCGCGGCAGTCTGTCTCTCCGATGGCATCGACGGTACGACAACCTCTACCAGCGTCCGGGGATGGTCTTCCCCCAACTGCTAATGGCGTAGAGTTCCCGTGCGAGACGTATGTCGTTCCAGCGAGGTCAAGAGCCGCGTCAACCACGGGAGGTGAAGTCACTGCACGCAAACTGCTACGAACTCTTTCCACTGTTTCCATCCACGAGAGCGTGGAAGGGCTGCTTGGGGGTTTGGCGGGCGTTGCACCCATAGGGAGGTTTATTACGGACCAAGAGTCGGAGGCAGAGGCGCCGACGAGTGAAATGCCACTCGAGTTTGCGGGCAAGAGAGGTCTGGATGGCGGCAGGAGTGATGGGCAGTGATCAAAAGAGCTGACTTGTTGGAGGCATTTAAGCTCATTCAGATTGTCACGCATTGCTATCACAATAGACACGTCATATCTGGTACACAGGGGTACGGATACAGGAAGGGATGTGGATGCAGTGTCAGTATCTCAATTGTCCCCAAGTATGTGCTTAATTCCTGTCGCGGAGGTGAGCAAAGGGACCATCAAGGTACTAGGCCCATGAGCGATACGAAGGACTTACTATCAATTATATTCAAATATGCCATCGATGCTGGGCTGTCTGGGTATTCTTCCAAGAAGCTGACACCATAATCTGCACTTTGCCCGATGCAAGGATCCAGTGGTACCTTGCCCAACAACACCACTCCAGTCTCTTTGGCTAGTCTCTCCGCACCCCCCGTACTAGGCTTGAATATTTGGCTCTCCGTCTTGCAATTAGGGCA